>UCOH01012664.1:0-16110 GCA_900474275.1 Synergus japonicus
ATGAACCTTACTTGTCTCGGCAAAAATAAAAAAATTGGTGCTACCCGGGTTCAATTTTGTATTAATTAACTTTGAAGCCTAAAAAATCAGTTGTCAATAAATACAACGAATAAAACCAAAGAATACCAGGAATAAAACTAAAGAAACGTGGTAGCGTTGCAACCTGCATTTCCTTTGGAGAAGAAGATATAACCGATTTAGCAGACGATTTTTGAATATTCACAAATACTACAGCTGACTACTATGAAGTCAAAATGTTGACTGACTTTTCCGCAACGCTGCCCCGTTTCTTCGCATTTTTTTCCAGTTTTATAATTTATAAAATAACTAATAATATTAGGTTTTTAAGCAAGAAACATAAATAACTGTTCTTAAGAAGCACTATCTATATCAAACGAACAATTTACGTATTATATAATGTTGATAGTAGTCTTTTATAATAATTGAAATCATAACCTTTTTAAATTTTTTTTTGTAAATTATTGAATGATTTTATGTTTAATTTATCAAATTTTTGGAAATCTGACATATTAAACTAAAGAATTTTTGGATGCTACTTTTGTATTTTATATCAGTCTATTTATGAAATTTTTTACAAACGCTCACATGATTCAAAAGTTGCGCATGTTCCTCCTTAACTTACCGTTCTGTTTCGTGCTTCTGTTTTATTCTGCGGTTTCTGTGAAGTTTGTTGGTCTCTGCTTCTTTGTGTTAGGGAAAGTAATAGTGTTGAAAACTATACACTGTAGTGAACTAATTTTAAGCGAATTAGGACTTGTAACAGCGTTAAAAAATAGACAGACAATGAATCCTTTTTCTTATTCTGCGGTTTTTATATTAAAAATTTACGTAAGATATTCACGTTATTGCTGTTATTTTCCAGTTTTATTTTTTAACATTCTGTAATAAATTTTATCTTGCACAAATACAAGGTGAATTATTTACAACAGATTGCATATTTTAAAATTTTAAAAATGAAAATAATGCGCACAAGATTTAATTATAATTGTTAATAATGTATTTTAGGGGTAGTTACTCCCTCCATGCTGTTTCTTTTTCTTTAAAGTACATAAATACCTTTATCCTCTTTTTTTATGTGCAACACGTATTTTTTTCGATATTTTTGTTCGATTTTAGATTTAATTTGCAATTATATACATAATTAGGGGGTGGTTTATTCCCGTGTGATTATTTAATTATTGTTGAATGTACTCTTTTTCACTTCCATCGTTCTAAAACTAATTTTACAATTTTTTTTGTGTATGTAAAGTTTATATTAATTTATATTGATCAGTTTTTGTTTCGATGTTACAGGCACAACGCAGAAAATCTTATTACAATTCATAGTATTACTGACGTTAGGGAAATGCGATTTTTGATGTTAAGAAATTGATTTCTAAACAATTTTGATTTCAGAACAATCACATTATTAGTAAATGAAAAACAAGGGTTTTTAGCAAAGCACCTTCTCCCGATTGTTCATAATCGGATATAACGCTACATATTGAGTTCTGAAATATATGAATGTCTACCTTAGGATGTGCACTTGAGGTTAAGTGTGCCCATTTTTGCTCCTTTTCATTTGTGTCGCTGCTTATGGTATAGTTACATAGCCGCGCGCGCGCTGGCTCACCGTCATTTGTTGTTCCAATTACATCAACGCGGACCGCGAATGAGCGAGCTTACTTGTTTCGGTAATCTTCTTTACGTCCACATTCCTTGCGCATAAATGATATTAATAAAATGATCATTAACACCATTAATGTATACAATATATGTATATATGCAAAATGTAAACTTCTTTAATAAGTCAACCCGAAACATCCAGTTCCGACATAGAAGATCGAGAAGAAAAAGTAATTGGTTTTTCAGAAGCTGAAATGCTTCTAGATGAAATTGAATTGACCGATGAAGAGGAAGGTGGAACCAAGATAATTCGTAAGCGAAACCGACCCAAAACCCCAAAACCCAATTCTTAGCCAATTCCGTAGACTTTTCAAAATCTTCGCCGCCATATTGGGTCAGCCATTTTGAATTTTGAATTTTTGACTATATATTCGTAATCAGCGACCACAAAAACCACCGAGTAACTATTTTCAGTCAAATTCCTAGACTTTTTGAATTTTTATTTAAAAATCAAATTTTGGCCACGAAACCGGGTCTTTTGGCCCACTGTGCGGTGGGGTAAAAGTGACTTTGTTTATAACGTAGTTATTATTTAATAATTTTAATTCCTCTTTGCACAAAATAAATCTATTTTATTATGGATATAGTGTTACTTACTTGTATCTTGAAAATTGACGTTGTAAAAGAAAAATTATACCAAAAACAGTTTTGACAAAGAAAGAATGGAAGATTCGCTGACAGAAATATAACACTTCTAACGTTAATGTTAATACGTATAGTATGACAATTTGATATGTTGATATTTGAAACGATATCACATCACGTAATTATAATAATTAAACGTAATTCAAGTCGAAAATATATCCAATCTCGTAAATAATTTAGGCCTCATACCTGGGGTACAAGCGTCTGAAAGCGACCATTTTAATAGTTTGCAAGTACTTAACGTGGTAACACGTATCATACGTTTTCTCGATAAGTGATTTATAACCATTATTTATAACTATTTTATTTATATTCTAATTCTTCAAGATTTTTGTAACATACATCATTACTATTTATAACTGAAATTAAAAAATTGAAACTTTTTATATATAAAGATTACTTTAGATCTTTACAGTCGGTAAAGCAGGTTTTTTGTATTGGTACGGTAGACACCTTTGCGTGTAATCTTTCACCAGTAAAATATCAACAAATAAGAGGTTATATCATAGCTATCACTATTTTTATTCAAAATAACTTATTCTTCTTTCTGGATATATTTAAGGGGGTACCATCGGTAGAAGAATTTTCATTACCATTTCAATCAAACTTTCACAATATCTAAGTATAATCACCAAAAGTACTCAGTTAAAATTTCAGAAGCCTAAGGTACTTTATAAATAAGTCATGAACGTTTTCTACTTCGTTATATTTAACATTGTTTCTTATGAGAGATAGCATTTTGGAGCTCTTTATTGAGTGATATTTAAGGAGCTATACCAGTGTGACGGTTTCAAAAAGTCGATTTTTTTTGGTCTTATTTGAAAGCTTAAAATTTTAAGAATATTCTGTGGAAATTTCAAGGTCGTATCTCTCATACTTTTCGAATGGCAGCCTGGTAAAGAGCAACCAGTCGTAGGTATAAACTGCTGTAGCTACCGCGGAGCGAAGGGTCAGAGCTGACGGGCCGTTACTCGAATCTTTTGTATTGTAAACAGATGCATAGGTAAAAAGGGAGACTATAAATATGTTTACAGGGTTTTAAAATACAATGTTGCCATTTCAAAAATATTTTTGAGAAGTTTGACATGAGTTTGACGATGTTGCCGTCGTAGCTAATTCAATCTTTAAACGCGTTTTTCTCGAATCGACATTTTTCAAATTTGCTGCTATGATAACTCAAAGACCAATCATCCGATTGACTTCAAATTTGAACTGAGTACTCTTGAATAGATTTTCTAGGATTTTTTAGATCGGATGAAAATTGACGATTTTACATCCAAGAAACGACCCTATTTTTCATCAAAAAACACAACTTTTTTTTTCAAATCGACGCCATTTTCTCAATTTTTCATATTTTTCAAATATCCTAGTTCATTGTATAGCAAATGTCTTCTAGTTTAACGACATATTTTTTTTCAGCTACCCATTCGGCCAGAATCGTGGCAGCAGTGGCGGAACTTTTTTTTTACCTCCGAAGAGAGCGCATAAGTTGCTCAATTTTGAATATTTTTCAAAAAAAAATGTGAGATGTAGTTCAAATATACCTTCATATGCTCTCCAATTTGTAAAATATATTATCAAGTAGTTTTCTTTAAAAATATTCCCGAAAATCACAAAAATTTTCAGCGCTCACACATAAAGATTGCTTTTATTGACCTATAATTTTACATATCTAAATGAGAATTTATGTGTAAGTGACGAGAAATTAAGTATGCGTATATGAAGTATTAATTTGTTAAATTTGTTGAGTGTTTGTTCGAAGTTGTTTCAAGTGTGAACGGAGACGGAATGTCAGTGGATATCGGTTACTCTTCCTGAAAGCATAATTTACGGCGTGTCTAATTTATGCTTGACAATATAATTTCCAAATGTATAAAGACACACAAGAACGAAATGACGGATTACAATTTTACCGACGTCTTGGTCCCCACTTGTACGGAATTTACGGTACGGTAGAGGAAGAGTCGATGAATAGGAACGTAAATTGTAAGGATCGGTTGTGTAGTTTTTAGTATGTTTGTATGGATAGTTATTTATAGATGCTCCTACGAAATGCTATCCGCCGGCTTAATTATTCACTCACAGGGAAAAAATTTGTTCCGAAAGAATTACCGAATGAGACTGAGGATATGAGAATAATTCAGTATAAGTTACGGATCTACTTATTTTAAATGTCACAGAAATTTTTAAAGAGAATTACAGATAAAGTTTAGGAGAACTAAAAATAATTCGGGAAGAATTCTTGGATAGTGCAGGAACTTTCTAAAGTGGGTTCGGTTAGAATCTAGTAGGGCGACTATAGAAATTACGGAGGAGTTCGGGAAAATTTCAAGGACGCCGCGTTATTTCAAACAGTAAAAAAATATTCCTATTTTCCTCTGCTTCGCGGGTAGAGATGATTTATAATATTAACACTATTAATCTGCATTGCATATTATATATTTACACACAAATGTTTATATTTATACTTAATTTACTTTACACATATTATCGTACGCTCTTAAAAAATCTTAAATGCCTCGGGTTTCGAACCCTCGTACACGCATATTCCTACCTAACCCTAAGGACTAAGCCTCGCGGTTATATCACGCTGGGGATACAAAAACAAAATCTTTGCTAAGCTTGACCGGGTCGATTCAAGATGAAACGTGCGCAGATGGACGACTGCGCATGCTGATTTAGGGCAGCGTTCGGGAATTTTTCCAGTCCAAGATTCAGAATTCTCTTGGCAAGGGAATAATAAAAACTCTTTTAATGTTGTCAATTCTTAATTTAAATACATATGAAATTATGTAATAGCGTATATATTCGGTTTCTAGTTCGAGTGTTTCTTTTTTTCTTTATACTGTCAGTATAGGAATAGTTACTAAACTGTCCCTGAACTCATTCTAGGAGCGCGTAGCTCCCACTGTTTTCCACTTGGCAATTATAGCTGGTAAGTCAGTTACATGGTCTAGGTGGCATTTGTATTCTTTTTCGAAGTTTTAATATCTGACATTTCTGCAAAACAATCATTAAAAATATTTCCATGACACGGTATAGAACTTCTAGACGTGAATTTTTCTTATAACGCTGGGTTAGGAATAAGTGTCTTGATTATCAGCACTGTAGACCCACTTTTTCAATTCCATTTTTCTCCGTGTATCAATTTTTGATGCAAAGTCACTTTTCACAGTGTTTTGATATTCTAGAATACTAAAGTTTGATACATTTTTACCATTTATTGGTAAAGAAAATCTTTCCGTGTATACGCCCAGAAATGTATAAATCTGGACCAGATAGGGGATTAAATCTATGGTACGACAGAGTGCGTACCTGGAAACCTGATTTCCAATTGGAACTCGGTGCAGTGAGTTTCATCTCCGGTCTGAAATCGCCCAATCTGGACCTACCGGGGACATAGTAAACTTTCTTCACGGCTACTCCTCGATCCTAGGTCAGGCCACTAAATTTCTCCTCAGGAGGAAATCGAAAAGATCTGAGTCTTTGGAATTCTCCTAATTTCCCACTTCTCCCTTCCTTTTCGGCCTTCTGATAATGAATAAAGTACACACGTGGAAAAAAACTTGTTCCGCCACGTCGCGTCGGTCCTGTCACCTGTGCAAATAATACACTCGACCTTCACAATAACAACCTTCGCAATATCAACCCGTTCGCAATAAAAACCGAATTCCATTCGCAATATCAACCTGCGTGGATCTAAAATCTCACTTGATATCACTTCGCATGCGTTGCGCTCCGGAATCTGATTGGTATCTATTGGCGCGCAGCTTAAAATTCTAAAAAATATTATTTTATGTGCAATACGCATGCCCAGTTAATGTGACGCATGCGCAATTGATATGACATTTGAGAAAAGGAATTTGGTTGTTATTGCGAAGGGCTCCGGCTTGGATTTCGTTGTTATTGTGAAGGTCGAGTGTACTACATTGCACAAATAAGTTATTTATCTGTAATTCAGGTTGATTTCCATGAACTGACAACTAACAAGGGACGAAAGAAGAGAAAGATGCTTCAACTTGAAATTATTATAAATGAAGAATTGTGGTCTATATATGCTTGGTGGGCAGCAGTACTTGTACTCAAACTCATGTCTTTGACATGGATTACTGGAAGGCTACGAGTAAAGTATAAGGTAAATTTGATTCATATTTGATATCCTAATAATCTTGACACTCTTTTATAAAGTTATCACTTCATTCAGATGTGTAATTATCCTACTGGAAGTAAAGAGATAGAAATTTGGGGATAGAAAGAGATAGAACTTTTATAACTCTTCCAAGCATCCCATTTGCATCCCCAAAACGCTACTCCTTTCTATCCATCATTGTATCCACGTGTCCGGTGATATCTATATCTTTCTATCTCTTAGTCTATTTATTCGCAAAAAAATTGTATTCCTTTCTATACCTAATTCTATCTCCCTTGCTAGAAATTTATATCTCTCCCTTCTTAACTTATTAATTTTTATATTTTAAACATGCATAATAATTTTATAACTACAATATTTTGTAAATACATATTATTCAAATCACACTTCTAATGTGTATAACGCTGAAAAATCCACACTGAAAAAAAATTGACCTTAATTGAAGTAAACTTGGCCGATTCTACTTAAGACAAATTAATATTAGTTCACCATAAGAAAACAAATTTCTAGAAACAAGAAAATAATTGTATCAGTAAAATTACTCGAACCAATTAAATATATATTAAAAACAAATAAATATGTAATTATTTACTTGTATGTAATACAAATAATTTATTAGATGAAATAAATACTTTCTTAAGATGAGTAAATGAAAGTATCAATTATTCCTTTTTGAATTAAGTATATTGTTTTACTTGATACAATATAAAAATTCTTGGTTCATGAATATCACAATCATCAATTATCATTTAGAGGTTTTCATTCAGACTCTTCCCTATTGGAAGTAAAAGGATATAAAGTCTATCTATTTGAATCTTTTTCAATCTTCAAGATTGAAATAGAAAGGAAACTAGCTGTGAATTCCATCTCGGGTGTTCCATTTAACTATATTTATATTTTTTGTGCTCATTTTTGAGCACTTTGCTTCACAGTAAAAACAAAGTCTGAAATTTATGCTAGACTTGTTTAAATTTTTTCCTGAAATTAAGTCAGTAACTTGATTTAATCATGAAAATAGTATTTAAAAAAATCCTTCAAAGTCTTAAAACAAAAATAAACTATGAATTGGGCTGAATTTTAGACTATTGGTTTTAAAAAAAGATTGAATTATCTTGACTTACTTCCAACTGTAAAAAAGACTGTTTTTTAATCCTCGAAAGTTTGAAGTTGTGACTTCACTCGCGGCTCCCTCTCCTTCTATACGACGTCATTTGCATAATTTGCTTTTGCATCAAGTTCGTGCGACAAGAGTCGAATGTGACACGTGTAATATCTGATATTAATCATACCAGATAATATAGTTTAATATATTATATAAGTGTGTTTATGTTTACTATTTTTGAAACTTCAAGTTTACATTTTTCACAGTATGTACCTCATCCCAGTGGACAAAAAATATATTTGAAAGAAGTTTTTAGATCCTAAAAACGTCCTATGTTTTGAAAGCAAACACACAAGAATCAGACAAAAAAGTTTGTTTATTAATATGGAAATATAAACACAATTTCTTTGTTTAAAATAAAAATACTTTAGTGCAAATTGTTTAAATATAAATTCGAATTTATATTTAAACAATTTAAGTAATCCTGACAGCTGACTTTTATATTTAGATTAGATCTTAATTAAAGTCCATATTCTGGTTGACGATCGATAAATAGTCTATTGAGGGTCTGGATTTCAGCCCATTCTCTGACTTGCAGTTCAGTTTCAGTTTTTTTAACGGCTGAATGCCAGCCCTATAACCGTCTTATTTCTAGACTATTATCCTTCGCTGAATTTAAGCGGACATGGTCTATTTTCGTTTACATCTTAAATCAAGACCGTTCTTGAGCTTGAAATCAGACTTTGTTTTTACTGTGTTCCTCATTATGATAATGTTGCAAATAAATTTGCTTCCTCATAGAGGAAGCATTAACGATTTTCAAAATTAAAAATAATCATAATTTCCTTAAAATTCTATAAAATTCATTAATCATACAGGTCAATCGATTCGCTTCGATAAAAGGAATCTTTCTTTCCGTTACATAAGCTTTGAATTTTCATTATTTGAGAAGTTATAGTCGAAAAATAAATTTTACAAAAATTCAAAATCTACATAAAAATTTTAAAATTCAATATTTTGAAAAATCCTTTGGCAAGTTTTGAGATATTAGTGGTTCCAATATACTCATCGAGCGATATTCTGCGTTAGGGAATTGCGTTGTATGTAGTAGTGTTATGTTAGGTTATAGAATTAGGTTTGTGTGCGTTACATAAATTAGAATTACTATAATTATTCTTTAAATTAATATTTTCCATTAAATTCTTCTATATTATTAAACACTTCAAATGACCGATTTCAAGATTCAAAATGACTGATTTTTTTAGTCAGAATGACTGATTGAATTAATCAAAGCAACTGATTAAATGAATTAAAGTGACTGCTTAAATCAATTAAAACGACTGATTAAATCAATTAAACTGACTGATTTCATCAGTCAGTTTAATTGTCAGTCGTCGAATCCGGATTGCTTGAATCAGTCATTATAATTAGTCATTAGTCATTATTCATTTCAGTCATTATTATTATCATTGTTTAAAATTGCAAAATAACGGCAAAAACGATTGAAAAATTTTACAATTTTTCGACTATTTGCAATTTTTCGAATCTTGCGATTAAAACACGCATTTTATATCAAAAGTGCAAGTTCTATATAGGCAGGGGGGAGCAGTGCACAGAGGACCGCTTAACATTCTTTCGGTGATATCCTATTATAAAAATTATACTTTCAGCTAACTTCATAGCGTTACCTCAATTTCTGACGTCAGCGTTACCACTGGTTACGCATGAAGTAAGCGTCAAGTCGAGAATATTTATTCTCAAGTTGACATTTGAGAGACTCGACTGTATAACCGCTTTACAATCGCGCAGAATTAAAAATGCTAAATACGACGCATAGACAGTAGTGGTCACCCATCCAAGTACTAACCGCACCGAACTTTGCTTAACTTCAGATCGAAGGAGAACTGGTGTTTTCAAAGTGGTATGGTCCTACCTCATATTTTTACATTTGGTAATGTCTGATGGATACAATGGGGAAGCTCCTGGAAGACTTGGTTCTATAGAGACTTCAGAGCCATATGCAGGGCGAACACGATCTGTCGGAGAACCAGTTCGGCTTCCGCAAAGGCAGGTCCACAATTAACGCAATACAGGCAGTGACGGACCTTGCCAGTGAAGCAAGAAAGGGATCTGGTAAGCGAAAAGGATTCTGCGCGCTGATCAGCATTGACATTCGCAATGCGTTCAATTCCGCAAGATGGAAGATCTGCATCGAAGCGATGATGCGTAAGAAAGTGCCTGACTACCTGTTGCGAATGATGGACAATTACCTAAGCGACAGGTGGGTGACCTACAAGAGCGACACGTGGACTCTCCAAGAAGAGATGACATGTGGCGCTCCCCAGGGATCGCGGGTGGGGCCATTCGTGTGAATGTCATGTACGATGACTTGCTGCGAATGGAGCTACCCGCTAGCACGACGATCGTCGGCTTCACGGACGACGCGCTGATCGTGTGCGCCGCGGACGACACAGGAATCCTTGAGCTGAGGATCAATGAGAGCCTGCGACGAGTAAAGCGTTGGCTGGATGCCAAAGGTCTTGAAATGGCCCTGGAAAAGACCGAGGCGCTTCTCGTTACAGACAGGAGATCCTTCCAACCTCCACAGATCGTGCTGGGTGGGCACGATGTCCAGTGGAGCAGGAGTCTGAAATACCTGGGTGTGCAGCTGGACCGCAGGCTTAGCTTTGGCGAACACCTCCGGCTTGCGGCTGCCAAAGCCATCCAATGTGGAGCTACTTTAGCTCGGCTCATGCCCAACGTTGGTGAACCCAAGGAAGCGAAGAGAAGGCTGGTTACGAGCGTGGTGCACTCGAAGTTGCTATATGCAGCTCCGGTGTGGTCATCGGTCCTCAACAACCAAGCCATCCTGAGGAAGCTGTACTCAGCACAGAGAGGTGTGGCGGTGAGAATTATCTCGGCCTACCGCATCGTCTCGACGAGCGCTGTGTTTGTCCTGGCGAGCGTGCCGCCAGGACCAACACAGAAAGGGGGGAGGTTTTTAGTCTCCGCAAGGAGCTAACATCGCGCGAAGGAAGCCATCCGCAAGGAGGGCTAGACTCAGGCTCGTCGAGAGATAGCAGGCAGGATGGCGTGGGGAGTCGAGGGGGGAATGGACACGCCGTCTAATCCCTGAGCTCGCTCCCTGAATGGAAAGAAAGCACGGTAAAGTTGGCTTCTACATGACGCAGGCGCTAACGGGGCATGGTTGTTTCAACGCATACCTAAAGCACTTTAAGAAGAGGGACGAAGAGATGTGTGATTACTGCGGTTTCCATATGGACGATGCAGAGCATACACTCTTCGTCTGCGAGCAGTGGAAAGCGCCGAGAGAGGCCCTGCGTCGGGCGGTGAACGCTGAATTCACCCCCGAAACAGTGCTACCACTGATGCTCGCGTCTGAGGAGGGCTGGCAGCGCGTCGAGTACTTCATCACGTACGTGATGAGGACTAAAGATCTCGATGGGCGTCCTAGGGAGTAAGGAACGGGTAGGGCCGAGAAAAATCCCCAAGTAGGAGCTCGGGCCTAGGTCCCGAGCTCTTATTAGGGAATGGACGACGGAAGAGTCGCATAGGCGACTTTAAACAGGAACCCGCTGCTCGCGAAGTATGAAGCCGAAAGGTGGTCCCGTGAGCAGCAAATGGGTTCGAAAGAGGAGGTTTTTTGGTTTTAACAGGTATGCCTAGACCCGTCCTAGGAGAGTCCTATACAATATCTATGAAAGATTTTGCCATTTTTCCTCCTCACAAAAAAAAAGAAAAGAAAAAAAAATATCTTTTAATCGAAAAATCCAAATTCCGAATGTGAAAAAGTATCGAAAAAGGATTTTAAATTTTATCGTCGAATTTTAAGGAATTTCAATTAGTTACTAGGAATTTTAAGATATTTTCACGAATGCTAAAGAATTTTGAGAGAGTTTTATTGTAGGGTTACCATCTCGGTCGCGTAAAAAACCAGGACGCTCGCATCGTAGAGTTTTCAAGCGGAAAGGAAGAGGCAGTTCATAATATTGTCATACTTTATTGCAATTACAGTACAGTAACTTTATTGCGAAGTACAGTAACTTCGCGAGAGATACAGCAAATATTGTATAAAAATATAAAATATTTGTTCTCAAAAATCTTGGTTTCGTAAAAAACCAGAACATTTTGCCTATTTTCAAGAAAAAACCAGGACACCAGGACAAACCTCAAAAAAACAGGACATATCCCAAAAAACCAGGACGGATGGTAATCCTAGATTTATGACTTCTAGAATATTATAGGGTTTTTAAGGATTTCAAAGATTGTAAACGAATTTTATTGAGGGATTTCAAAGGATTTTACTGATTTTTGAAATACAGTCTGTTCAACAAGAGCGTGATCGCGATATTTCGAAAACTATTGCAGATTTTTGAACGATTTTTTTTTTAATTAAAGGGTGTTCAAAGTACTAATACGCAATTACCTAATACATGGTCCAATCCCCATCGTTGTCCAGAATGGCGCGACACCTTCTTGGCATGCTTTCGACTAATTTTTCGGCATAGCTCGTTGGTAAATCTAGCCATAACTTCCTGATTTTTTGTGACAGCTGTTTCAGGGTGAACACACGTTTTCCGGCAAGCTTCCTCTTCAAAACACTCCAGACGTTTTCAATTGGATTTGTATCTGGGGACTGTGATGGCCAGTCCAAGGTCGTGATGTCATTTTCCGCTTTCCAAGCGCTGCAGAGACGGCTTCGATGTTTCGGGTCGTTATCCTCTTGCTTGATCCAATCGGTTCCAAACATCTTTTTAACAGACCATAGAAGACCACGTTTATAAATTTTGAGCATTTTCTGAGCCTTGAGGTTCTCGGTGAAGAGCTCCAAACATCCAAAACCGCGCTCAGAGAAGCATCCCCAAACATGGACCTTCACTGGATGTTTAATGGTCCGCTGGAGAAATCTAGTGCCAGCCGTAGACCAGGCATACTTGACGGGAACCCATGCCCAGAACGACGCTTCGTCAGAAAAAATTACGTTCGACCAGTCTCGGTCGAAATTTTCAGCTGCCCATGCCTTCCGTTTTTCGATATGGGATTCTGAGAGTAGGGGTTTTTGCTTCGTGCTCCGGTACTGCATCTTCGATTCAGCCAAACGCTTTCGAATGGTATTGATACTGATGTGTACTCCCTTTTTGGCTAGCAAAGCCTTGGCATTTCGCAATCCCAGAGTGGGAGTTCGCTCGAAAAGCTGCACGATGGCTTTGTCCTGCTGGGTGGTTGTTGCACGTAATTTTCCTCTTTCAGGAAGATCTGCGACATTTCCAACGGCTTTATATCGCTCAACCCACTTCACAACGAATGATTTTGACTTTTTCAAGTATTTAGCAGCCGCTGTGATGGACATTTTTGGTCCTTTTGGATGGCAACGCAGGAAGACAGCTTCAAATCGTTTAGCGTAAGCGGAACTCATTTTCTTTCTCGTCCGTTCTCTCGGACGGTTCGAGCGATACTGAAGCGGCATCATAGACGCGTATTAGTACTTTGAACACCCTTTAATTTAAAAAAAAAACGTTCAAAAATCTCCAATAGTTTTCAAAATATCGCGAACACGCTCTTGTTGAACAGACTTTTGTCGATTAAATTTATTGTTAAGGAATTTTAAGCGAATTCAAGATATTTTTATGATTTTTAAGTGTTGTAATTTTTTTTTAAAGAATTACATGGAATTTTATGAGATTTCTTATAATTTTAATCGATTTTAAAGGATAGATAAAGTAGAATTTTAAGGAATTTGAATTAGTTTCTAGGAATTTTAAGAGATTTTCACGAATGCTAAAGGATTTGAAGAGATTATTATGACTTTTAAAATATTTTATGGATTTTGAAGTATTTCAATGTTTGTAGGTTAATTTTATTGAGAGATTTGAAAAGATTTTACTGATTTTGCTTCCTCATAGGGGAAGCTTTGTTTTGAAAGATTTTGTGGACTAAATTTATTGTTAAGGAATTTTAAGCGAATTTGAATGGAATTTGATGAGATTTATGATTACTTTAATGAATAAAATAATCAAAGGGAATGGTAAAGGGAAATGGCAAAGCGAATGATAAAGAGAAATGGTGAAGGGAAATGGTAAAAGGAAAGGTAAAGGAAAATAGTCAAGGTAATGGTAAATGGAATGGTAAAAGGAAATGGCAAAGGGAATGGTAAACAGAAATGGTAAAATTAAATACGCAAAATTTCAAATATGAATTGTAGATCTGATCGAGAAACATTTTACCATTATATTTGACATTTCCCTTTACAATAATTTTCTTTTACCATGATTTCCATTTAGAATGTGAAGAGCCATGGTTTACGGGTTTTTTTAAAATGAAAATCTGTATATTTCTGATTTTCTCGGAAACTATCATTCACAGAAAACAATATTTGTAACAAAAAATGTGTATTTCGATGATTTCTACAACTCTTGTTTGAAATATTTTAAAAAATTTTGCATATTAGCTGAGATAAATGCAAAAAACCATAATATTTATGTTTTTTTCATGGTTTCACCATGAAAATCGACCAGTCGCCAATTTTCTCAATCATTTTCGCAATCAGCACATCAAAATACATAAGTATACACAGGCGCAAGAAAAGCAGAAGTTTACGGTTTTTGGTGCTCCGAATTATAGTTATACAGTGCACCCAATTTGTGCTTGAAATCTGATTGCCTCCTATTCGCGCGCAGTTAAAATAAAAAAAAATATTCTTATTTTTTATTATTATAAATAATGACATTTCCAATTATAAAAATATGCATTATATCCAAATTAATAAATTTTAGTAAAAAATATAAATTAATTAAATGCATATGAGCCATTCCATACAAAATTTACAATCAAAATTTTTCTTCGCGCGAAATATTTTTTTGTTTTATTTTTTTGTCGAAAATATTGTATACGTATTTTTTTATTTCGACATGATGTTTAAAATTTCGGAGTTGTGACTTTTCAAACTTTTCATGCTCGAAAAATCTACCTTAAAATATTTGCGAATAAAAAAAAAATATTCGACTAAAAAAATAAGTGGCTGCAGTAAATTTTAGGATTTTATCTCAGCTTTTCAATAAGCATTACAAGAAACTCATTAGACCAATTGTTTACAAAAATATGGCCTATTTTTATAAACAAATAATTTTTTTTCAACTTTGGAACTAATTTTTTTTTTAATGTAAAATTTACATTAGACACTTTAGTCACTACTCCCAAAATTTGGGAATGGACCGTTGAAAATTTTGTCTGTAATAAATTTTTGAACTTTAGCTCTCGCGCTCGAACCACGCGCGATCGGCCGATCGTACTTGCTTCAATGCATGGCGCAACTTGTCGCGCCCTTGTATTGCGCTCAACGCGTGAAGTCATTTTCCTCTGTGTGCTTTTTAGAAGCGTTGAGCAAAAATTTTTCTAACATCTCAGAATCAAAATTTAAACATGTGTGTTGTAATCCCTTCAATAAAGAACATCATACTGGAAAAGAACAGAAAAAAAATTTGCGTCGTGTTTTTTCTTCGTCGCTTGAAAAATTAGATTGTTTAAAACCTGACGATGTTTCGTGTCCACTGTGTAGAAAAAAAGTGGCGGAAATCCCTAAAAATCTTCGTGAGTAATTCAATTCTTTTTCTTATTGAATTTTATTTTTTGATGAGATTTTTCATTTAAAATTTATGTTGCTTTTTCAAAAAATTAGACGTGGACGTTAATCTTGTTAGTGGTGACAGATGTGAATCTGATCATTTTTATGATAATAATAATCAATAATAATAATAATAATAAATAATAATAGTAATAAATTATTATTACTATTATTATTTATAATAATAATAATAATAATAATCATAAAATTATTTATAAATAATTTTACGATTTTATATGAATAAATAATTCATAAAATTATTTATAAATAATTTTATGAATTATTTTTACGTCTGAATTGCCAGAATATAATGAATAACAATCGTTCTCTTCTTCATCAAAATGATCAGATTCACATCTGTCACCACTAACAAGATTAACGTCCACGTCTAATTTTTTGAAAAAGCAACATAAATTTTAAATGGAAAAATCTCATAAAAAATAAAATTCAATAAGAAAAAGAATTGAATTACTCACGAAGATTTTTAGGGATTTCCGCCACTTATTTTCCACACGGTGGACACGAAACATCGTCAGGTTTTAAACAATCTAATTTTTCAAGCGACGAAGAAGAAACACGACGCAAATTTTTTTTCTGTTCTTTTCCAGTATGATGTTCTTTATTGAAGGGATTACAACACACATGTTTAAATTTTGATTCTGAGATGTTAGAAAAATTTTTGCTCAACGCTTCTAAAAAGCACACAGAGGAAAATGACTTCACGCGTTGAGCGCAATACAAGGGCGCGACAAGTTGCGCCATGCATTGAAGCAAGTACGATCGGCCGATCGCGCGTGGTTCGAGCGCGAGAGCTAAAGTTCAAAAATTTATTACAGACAAAATTTTCAACGGTCCATTCCCAAATTTTGGGAGTAGTGACTAAAG
>UCOH01012665.1:0-81958 GCA_900474275.1 Synergus japonicus
CACTAAAAGAGTATACCAAAGGAAAATCCAATCGGTCAATTCTTTCGAAAGTTATCGTGCTCACAAACTAAAAATCTACAGACACACAGACAGACAGACAGACACATTCGTAAAAACATGTTTTTCGGGTTCAGGGGGTCCCAAAACGTGGACATTTGACAAAAACTGGGGGGGTCAAATTTTACACAAATCTAATACCTTCTCTGATGAGAATGTAAAAAGAAAAGGTACTAGAGGCTGCATCACCAACCATTTCGTTGACCTTAGTCTCGAGGAAAGCGGTTTATGATGTGCGCCAATCTGGCGACCAGACGTTATTTAAAATATGCTATCCTTTCCTTCTTCTCGAAAGGAAATTCAGCTGTTTTTTGTTGTCATCTAGTCCTTTTTCTCAATTTCCGAGATTTGGGTTTTCCAAAATCTTGGTAGAAAAGCATATTGTCATATGTGCCTGAGTAAAGGTTGTTAGGTAGTAATAAAAGGTGTTTGTCTCCAAGGACAATTGTTGAAGGCACCCGTCCTTGAATCGTCAAAGCTCGAGTGGAAATTTAAATCGGTTTATGTTTGTGAAAGAATGATAGAACAAAAAAAATTATCGTGAGAAACTTTCTCCTCCTCCAAAATCTGTGGGAACGTTACAAAAATTAAAAAAAAGAAGGAAAAGTTAAGAACTATGGACGTTAAATTATAATTATGAAATTAAAATTAAGTGGGCCCACTCAAACATATTCACATATACACACACACGATTATAGTAGCTATACTTCTTACTTTCTTCAACAATTAATAAGATTATTAATAAAAAATAGAAAGAAGGGAGTATATGTCGCGTCCGGACGAAACATTTTAAAATGGTTGAAACAGAATAGATTGTTCCGACGGAACATATATATTTAAATACTTAGTTGCAACTTCATCATAATAAGGCAGCAGAGTGTTCAAAAAATGAGCACAAAAAAATATAAATATAGTTAAATGGAACACCCGAGGCCAAATTCACAGCTAGTTTATACTTCATATTGAAAAAAAATTTCAAAAAATATTTCAATATTTTTCTTTAGATTTTTTCAATAATGTAGCAATATTTCCGGACTTTTTCGAAAATGGCTATATTGGCAAGGGCCGAGCAATTTCCAAATCTTTTAACCTTTTTCAGGCCCAGGTAGACCGTAATTTTATTGAGGTAGGAACTTAGAGGTAGGACAGTAATTTAAATGTAAGAAACATCTGGTATGACGTAGGTAGCTAGGAAAATTGCAGAAAGGGGAAAGGACCCAGGATTACCTAGGACGACTTGGGGTAGTCTGAATTTTTCAGAAGATCGTGGACCGCAAGTCGAAACGCACCTAGACTCGAAGAGGTGCGAGTAAATTTAGGACCTTAAGCCCTGTATCCAAACATTTTTGTATGTAAATAAATGTTTTCTTTTAAATAAAATCCTGACGAGTGTTTTTTTAAAATAAGTTATCCTAAAAAAATTGCCCACAAAAGTTTTTTTTACTAATTGTTCTGTATAATCTTTGATTATTCTTTAATAGTCTTTCCAGAAAGACCAGAAACATATGTTCAGACTTCTGAAATCTAATTTTCTAAGAAATTAATTTCTAGCTTGGATGATTCATCTTCACACAATCAGAAACAACGTATACGACCGGCGGGGTATTCCGCCAGAATCGACAAGCCATACCGGGAAATTAAAAATCGCTTGCATTCCATTGCGTAATGGGAATTTACGTTAACTTTCTGCTTTCAAAGAAATGACCCTCAAGTACAAATAATTATCGATTCCATGAATTCTATATAATGCGAAATGATATCTGTAAGTGGGGGAGATTCTAAAGTTCCATTCGCGTGACAGCCTTCCTAGCTAAATTATCAAATTGTATAGAATATAAATTTTCCTTGATGTCATAAATAGTTTAGAATTATAGGAAACTTTTTGCAACAAAGAAGGCACGAAGAAACCTAATTTCAATTTTTCAAAGTTCAAAGTTTTTTAAGTTGAAAAGTTCAATAAAATGTACAATTCTTTTAATCGTTTTAACTAATTATTTACACTTAACTTTTACAATAAACATTTCGAAACAACACAAACTATTTTGAACAGTAATTTTACTGAAATGGTGTGAAATTAATGTGACTGTAAAATCACATGTTTTTAGCGGTCTCTGCGCGAAATTTCAACGCCTTCAAGCGTTTAACAGTCGAATTACAGAATAATATGAAAATTCCCCTTTTTGCTGCTTTTATACAGTTTTGTTGTAAAAACACCTTATAACATCGGTTACAATATGGTTTCGTGAAGAATTCTAAAACAATTGTCTAAATTTTCATTAACTCAAAACATTTCAACCAAGTCAATGAAAATTTCGACAACTGCTTTAGAATTCTTCACGAAAAGTTCTTCGGATCATAGAAAAAAATGTAGGAAATATTTTTAATCCTTTGCCCTATCCTAAAGTCGATAACAGTCAAGGAAAATTTCGATAACTAATTTTTTCCGTATAAAGTTGGAGAAAGAACTGTAAAAGCTCAAAGAGTCCAGAAATTTACAGGAAGTTAACATAATGAGTCAACGTCCCAAGTTGCAGTTATCACCTCGTTAAGATTGCACATTTGCACAATGCATATTGCGAGACAGAAATTCACATTTATTCTGTTTTAATTTCTTCTCTTAGATTTATATTTAACTTAAGGGCATGTGATACTTTACCGTAAGAGCAAATTAGTTATACCAATTATAAATTCATAATAATAAGTATTTTTAGCTAATAAGAGTCAATAAACCTTCATATCGTATCGTATATTTATTATTATGAATTTATAATTGGTATAACTAATTTGCTCTTACGGTAAAGTATCACATGCCCTTAAGGCAAATTTTTCAAGGATTTCAGTCTTCAAATTTAAAACCCAATTTTCGAAAAATTAGGAAGACTTAAGGAAGTAACTAATGCATAGATAGCAGGAACATGTTGGTTCAGTTTTCTTGAGGATTATCGTTTTAGAAATTACCGAGACCAAGCTAACTCCAAACCTTAGTAGTAAAAAAGTAGTTTACTTTTTTTATTCTAAATTCTGACACGTGTTTGATTGTTTAATAAATCGACTATCCTTAAAATATCCACACTTGAATCTGTCAAGTACAATATAAAGGTATAAATAAAAAGGTAAAAATAATAATTTAAAGGGAGAAAAAGAATTCGACTTGAAGTCTTCTTTCAGGACAAAGGTCAGTCCACAAATTCTTGAGGAATGACGTAACCCGTATGGCATTTCCGACGCACTCCTGCACTTCCACAGGCTTTTGTGGTGGTAACATACATACAATATATATGCACGGGTTTCTAATAAAATAATTTTATAAAATAAAAATTGAGGCTCCGGATACAATACGCATACCTAAAATTTTTCCGGCTTGAGCGCAATGATTTTTCATTGTTTTAAAGAATGTCTTTATAACTTTCTTTTAACTTTTAACCGTATAACAGATACAAATAAATGGTGTGTATTATTATAATTGTTAATTTTGTTCCTCATGGATGTGAATACAAACATAGAAACATGAATTAATTAAAGATTTAAAAAAAATTCCCGGCTCATAAATCAATGCTAATCATCGATTTTTTCGACCAGAGGCCACTCTGTAATTGTATTTGATAATTTTTTCAAATAAACTCGTTATGACAACGGATATAGCTGGTATGTATTTCAGGAGAAAGTATATTGACGTCATCAAAATACGCATGTCTATTTAATGGAAACTGACCTTCTTTCGAGTTTGAATATCGTACATGATATTGCTCATTGCCCACTTCGATGGATGAAAGACTTTTGTCTACCACTGCCACACTATAACCACTACACTTTTTTATCGCGATAATTAATTAACAATAACTAGCAATTTCGCGAAAAGACCATTCTTATTTTTGCTCGTTTACGAACAAGTATAATTATTGCGATGTCCTTTTATGGTAAAGTTCCACTCAGCGGAAACGAAGCAAAGTTCAAGGATGAAGATTTAAGAGCATGAACAATGCTATACTATCACTATCACTCCTGATGATAATTTTTAAAAATTGAAATATTTCAAGTAATTCCTGAAATAGTCAACAACACACACGTTTCCTTGTTTCTACGTTTTCCGCGAATAAGCAGCAATCACACGTCAATGACGCACGGATTTCTTTTTTTTCAAGTAGGCTCTTTTTATATTAAAAACGCGACACGAGGCGCTTGCGCTACGTGTTGACTGCCGGTAAGCTGCTGTAATATAAAACGAAGCCCAGTCAAACGAGGCAAGATCTTGTACATACGATCAAGACATTCAAGATAGTATAGGGCGTGACTTTATTTTCGCGGCGCTTACCTCAGATTCGCCTTATGACTCACCACCCATTGCCATCTGACGTCGATTTATGAATGAAAATCCGCACACGCTCTTTCAAAAGTCTTGTGTCAATGCACGAATCAACGTGTATCTCTTCTCCCCCCCCCCCGCCCCTTCTACCCTGACGAAATAGCGTTGCCACAATGAAAATTGAATTTGTAGACTCGACCCTCTCAATAAGCAACAAATCAAAAATAAACGGTAATCAAGTACAATTTGAGAAAAATGGTAATTTCATGCTGTTGCTTATATTGAGAGAGGAAATTGTTGCCTGTTGGAAGATTTTTCCTATTGCAAGGATCTACCAGCGGATCAGTAGTTCAATTTTAAGGAAAAAAGGGGATAATTTTATAGTATAAGCGGAGTGAAAATACATTAATAAATATCATATTTTTATGATAATTTGTATTTTATGATTAGGAACTTCTGATACATCATTTCTGCATATCATAATTAAAAAAAAATTTTATTAGCATAGAAAAAAGAAAATAGCTGAATTTACCATTTAAAATAGTCAACTTGTGCTCTGAATGCATTTTTCCTGGAATCAGTGCCGTATTTACGCAGAATGCCGCCCTGGGTAAAAATTTCAATTGCCGCTTCTTTACTAATTGAAAATATGGCTCATCATCAATATAAATTGGAATTATTTTTGACTATTCATCGAATATTTGGAGAAAGAACATCTATGTCATAACTGAAAAGTTTGAATTTATATCAATATTTAAAAAAAAAAAAAAGAAAAGAAAAATGTAGTTTCTCTGAATTTACCGCTCTGGGCAGTAACCCATGCCTAAATCCAATGCACTATTTCCAATTGTAACTTACAATGAAAAAGCAAGGTTTGCAATTGTCTTAGCAAAAATTACCATTTGAAGTAGTAAAACTTACTAAATACCGGGAAAAACGCGTACAGAGCGCAAGTTCATTATTTTAAATGGTAAATTCAGCTATTTTCTTTTTTCAGTTTCTCACATTTTGAATCACCTGACTTGTTGCCATTGAAAGGTGAAGACCACTCTTTACATCTGAGGGGTGGTTTCTACACTTAGAATTGTTTATGGGTCGATATAAAAAAAATAGGTGTTGAATATTTTTCCTAGTTCTACAAATCATATCATATACTCAAATTTCGTAAATTATATTACATTCTCATCAGAAAATTTATTATCTTTGTGTAAAATTTGATCTCCCCACTTTTTTTGAGTACAATTATTGAACACGCGCACGTGTTTCTTTGGGGAAATACATTTTTTGGGAATTTCCCAATCACCAAATTTTTATGATTTTGTAACATCTGTTCTGGTTATGCTTGTACTCCGGTTCAATTTTATAATTTAAGGGCATGTATTACTTGCCCGATCCCTACCTTATCGACATTTTTTTCTCTGTAACGCTACGTCTACATTTATAAAGATATCAAATTGAAAATTTATATATAGAAATTTTCAATGTGGTATCTCAATAAATGTAGACGTAGTGTTACAGAGAAAAAAATGTCGGCAAGGTAGGGATCGGGTTAGTAATACATGCCCTTAATCCTCTTTTCCTTTACGATAATAATTTAGTTAAGAACGTTGTAAACTACAATCTGGGAATCATTCAGTCCCTGTAAGTGTTAGGTCTTTTACCACTGTACCGGTCTTCACCTTATTTTTATCTCTATCTACTAAGTCCTTGATGATGGTTAAAATTCAAATGTACACCCTGTACTCAGGTATTGGGTTTTTACTCCCACTCTTTCAATTTTTGTAACTAGGTACGTCTTCGACATCTCTTCGACTAAAAACTAAAGACAGATCTTTTCGAACCTTCGAATTATTCACACCTCTGTTCCAATCACAAATAAACACAAAGTTCTAAAAACATGGATTCTACATTCATTTAAAAACATTAACGAATATTCATATATCGGATTAGTTTTCGATATATGGTATCTTCAACACGGTACAATTATTGTACTGCAAATGGCAAATGATGTGCCATTTGTGAAAACTATTGATGCAACGCGATGGGTTTACCACTCAAATGAGTGTACTGTGAGATTTAAAAATTTTAAGATATCTTAAAATATTTCCAAGATTTCAAAAGTGTTCAAATAAATTCAAACGATATCACAAGAATTCATCACATCTTAAAGAATTTCAGGAAATTCTAAGTGGTTTTAAAACATTCAAATCTTTTAAAAATTCTAAATATAAAAAAATCTCTGAAACTCTAATACTTGACATTTAGGAATTTATTCAGCTCTATAAATAAAATTTAATGCTATAACTTTTCTTTACACCTTGAAAAATGTTGAAGTAGTTTGTTGTTTAGAAAATGAACACCTGCGTGTCTGTATAAGGTTTTTATCGCAAAATGAAACACACGAACAAAAGAGTGCACACCTGTGACAAAGAAAAATATTTCTCGATTGTTTATGGAAACAGTAGGGGAGACCGAGGCTATTTGGCCAAGAGGGTAATATGGTGGCTAATTCTTTTTTTAAACAACGGAAATGTTATTTCTTTCATTTTATGGATTAATAAATAATCAATCTAGTTAAACCTAAATATGGTTTTCAAATGTCCATGCCAAGAGCTTTGAAATGATGCATTGTTCAAATGGATGAACTTCTCTGTGTCACAGATAAACTATTTTTAGCATGAAGCAATAATTTAAAATATTTTTTATGTTTTTGAAATTCCTGGAAATAGTTGAAATCCCGTCAAATTTGGTGAAATTTTCGGAAATTTCAGAAAGTATATATTCATTCTTTTAACTATTACATATTCATCTAGGTCTAGGATATTACAACAAGACAATGAAGATGACTTCCACATAGTTAAAAAGTCAACCCTATAACTGTAACCTAAACCCTTTAATTGTCCGGTCAACGAGCTTTAACTCTACGTTTCCTGTCTGAATTAACTATTTTCTTTTATTGTCAGGGGTTGAATTCCTTCTTTCAATTTTAAAATAGGCAAAAAAACGTCTTTTAATGAAACAATCTGAACAAGCAGATTTAATATGTATATAAATTGTACATCCTGAGAGTTTTAAAAGCGCTAATTTGTCTGTGACTTTCTATAAATCAAAAAAAAAAAAAATCAAAACATGATGTACAACACTTCAGTTATAAAAAGAAAATAAATAATTCAAAAAAGTGCAAAAACTTGTCATTAATATGTGAAATTGTCGATTTTTAATTTTTTGGGAATATTTATTTTTGTAAAGCATTTTTCTTTGCAGTGTCGATAATCTATGGAATACCTGTATATTGTATAGATATTTATAATTGTTGATTTCTCTGAAATGATAAAAATGAAGCTCGTTATCTGATACAGTGTAAAACACGCCTGAATTACGAAATGTGGAGAAATATGTCTCTGACGACGCAAACAACACTGATAAATGAAATTCCTTCTTTTCCACCACTCAATCTCATTGTTTATACATACTATCATTTCTAAGGCTTTAATACAAACAGTGTTAAGATCACAATTTCGGAATTTTCATTTTTTTCAAATATAGGGATAATAAATTACTTAAGGTATTTGTCTATTAGTATTTCGATAAACAGGTTCAGGGGCGGCTCTAGAAAATATTTTTGGGGGGCGGGTCCGAATTTCAAAATCAAGATAAACCTTTCACAATTCATGAAACACGTTCGAAATTTTTTACGAGGTCAGATATTTCAGGGAGGGGTCCAGACACCCAGAACACCCCCCCCCCCCCCCCTGGATCCGACACTCAACATGTTGCATAATAAACGATGACAAATAGCGTTTCTTTTTGCGGAAGAATTTCCGGTTCACGAGTCCCAGAAAGTCTTTAAAGTCTATTAAATTTTATTTTCTATTTTCGTGGTTAACAAAACGACCTAGGTTTTTAAATATGCAACTTTTTAAAAACCGATACTCTAAAAATGGTTCCAAAAACGATACTTTTACGACAAAAAATGAAAAATAATTTAAAAAAAAATACAATCCTTTCATTATATTTTCAAATTCAAAGGAACTGAAAGAAAGCATAAGGCTTTCAAAAGAATTCATAGGAATATAGAAGGATCCAGACCCACCTTTATCCTTCCAAAAGTCCAAAGTTTGAAATACTTTTAAGGTCAGGTAATTTAAGTTTATGAGAGTGCAGGGGGAAGGGTCATTATGAGCACCCCACCCCACAAAAGCCTTTCTCTGGATCGCCCCTGGATCCATAAGAAAAGTTTTGCTCTTAGAGCAAAACAAACTTTGCTTATAACGCTCTAAAAGTTTCAGCTGTTGGAGCGTCGAGTGCTTACTCATTGTTTTTCCAAAAAACTAATTTGATTGGCTAAAATAGAAAATTTTTGGCTAATCAAACCACCTAAAGTTTCATTTAAAAGCCCTGGCTCGAAAAAATGGTATGAATAATTATTAAAAATGAAAACTTATTTACCTAAAAGGTAGAAAAATAAGCAATTTAAAGTTATCAATTCTAACAACGGAAATAAAAAATTCTAAACTTGAAATTTTAATCTCAAAATTCTATCTTTTATATTTTAGTCAACAAATATTATATTAGATAATTTTTCGCACTATACACCAAGCTTATATTTGAAAAGTACTTTGTACAAAACGAAAAAACATCTAATTTTAATGTTGTAGTCAAGTTACAGTCTAAAAATTTGATTTCTTCATTTTACTTAACAAATATTAAAATTGGAATTATTTCCCTCTGTAAAATTAATTAATTTGTAACTAGAATTATGCACACAGAGAGTGAGAAAATATCTATTTCAAATTTTTTTTAAGTAAAAAAAAAAAATATTGAATTTTAATGTTAGATTTTGAATTCTTCATTTTATGGAAAAATTATCGAAACTAAATATTTTTCTTTGTACGCAGTTTTATATTTGAAAAAAGATTAGTACTACAGAGAGAAAAAATATTTATCTATAATTTTCGTTGACTAAAATGGAGATTAGAAATTTGAAATTTCAAGTACAGAATTTCAAAGGATTTCAAGAAACTTCCTTGTCATTTGTCCATGAAAACCGTTTCAAATTTTTTAAAATCATTAACTTCTTGAAAATCTTTTGATCTCACTTTAAATCTATGAAATCGTTTTCCTTTTGAAATTTTAAAAATATCTCTACTAAATTCACTTTAAATCTTTTTCAAATCTTTTAAAATTTCGTTAAGTTTTAGAAAATTCTTTTTCAATTTGTGAAAATATTTTGAAATCTCTTCTCAAAATTAGGCATTAATTTTTAAATCTCTTGAAAATTGTATAATATAATATAAACTGATACGAAGCTGGGTATTTTAAATTTCATGAAATTCTTATTAAGAACACTAACTAGAAAGTTCTAAAAAAATGTCTAGAATGCAAATACAAAAAATGGGACAACCCAGATTTTCAAACTCATTAGACACCTCATTTTCCAAATGACTAAATAATTGTATACTGTTCCCTTACCATAGCTTTTTCTTCCTTCGTAAGTTCCCATGGATCCATCGAGTTTCCGCAAGGAGCGTACATCGAAAACATAGTGTAGTTATGATCCTCAACGACGTTTTCGTAATAACCCGACATTGGCACACGTTGCATCATTTATTTTAGTGCTCGAATCCAATCGAGCCTTCGGCTGAAGTTCCCTTGTCAACTGATGCGGTGAAAGTAATTAAAACCAAAGTAGTAAGAGAGTGAACCGAACCACTTAATATATTCGCAACACAGGTCAAGGTTCAGGTTTACTTGAAAGTTTACTTTAGAATCGTAAAGGACGCACAACAAACAACTACCACAGAATTGAATTTAAGTAGTCGTTTAGAAAAATAAATCGATTGTCGAGAAACTCACTAGAACTGCTCCTCAAGTTTAGAAAAAAATGAGGAATAATTTTTTAGATTATAAACTGAAGTGACAAGGTAAAACTGGAATGCAACTGAAGCCAACTGAACAACTGAACACGATTGTTGAGTAGTTTTTACAGACTGAATCAATTCACTCATTCACTGAATTAACTGAACTAACTCTGTCTCTGTCTCTGAACTGACTAACTGATCCTAGTGCTGACGACTAGAGAGACTAGTGTGCTACTACTGTCGTATGACTCGTATACATGGCCGTGACGTGATTGCTTGGGTCTGGCACTGGGACTGGGACTGGCAAGTGGCGACTGGGTCTGGGCTATGGGCTCTGAGATCGAACTCTAAAGAGAGAGAGATCGACAATACCTCCCACCACTTTTCCTACGAGTCAGTATGACGTCACTCCCATCTTGATTGCAAAGACCTCACCGATAGAGTGATCCTATAATTCGTATTTTCTTGTACTTACATCATATACGTACTTAACTTACTCTTCTCACTGTGCTACTTGATCTGTCTTGATGATATTCGATACAATTTGATATTTAACACTTGAAACCTGAAGGCGATCTTCGTGGAAGAGACATACCACGAAATCAAGAGCAAAATATTTTTATCCCTGAATCAGTGCAAAACAAAAATTCCCACTACTCAGTGCAAAACAAAACTTCCCACTCCTCACTTTACGAGAAATGATGAATTTTATTAACCCTTTCAGTCGTATATTTTTCTTTAAATTCAATAATTCTTTAAATTCGTTTTCTGGGGGTAAATATTCGTTAAAAATATTAAATATTCCCTCAAATATCTGATGTTAAAATTTGCAATTGATGAAAATCCAAGATGGAAACAAAAATTTAAGAATATTTGAGGGAGCCAATCTCATACCGCTTATTTTTGACCGGTACTATAGATATAACTACGTTTGCGTGTCTGAATATGTCTGAACTTGTCTGAACTTGTTTTCAAAATGTGCCACAATCTACATCTTACTGTTTTCCTTTCCAGGTAAAATAGTATCGTAATTGTTTTCGACCCTAACTCAAAACCATGCCTGTAAGTCCTAAAATAAATCAAATTCAATTCCTTATCTGGTAAACATATTAGTCATATTCTTCTAAATCTTGTTTCCCAAGGATCTACTAGTAAGACCTTAGATTTTCTTTCATCACTAATCTTTATATCTTTATACTCTAATAGGAAGAAAAGATACGAACTTTTAAATAGTCATCCTTCAGTGAGGATCAGGTAAAATTTTGAAAGATGCAACCTTTTCTTTGCAAAAGTATTCAAAGATCTAAGTAGATATTTTCTTATTTTGTCATATTTTCAAAAAACTAATTTTCAATATTGTGCTTTGATTATAATCTTATCCGTATTTAGGTGCTATAAACCCTTTGTCAAAAAGCCTATGTGTCAGAAAGCTTTTTTTCTCGTTTCTTTTATCCCTCGTGCGGCATGTACAATTGCACAAATACACAAATGCACATGTACAAATATCAACGCACGTGCCTATAACATACAAAGTGAGGATAAAAGATAAAACACGATGATCGTCCATAATTCGTGACAAAGAAGGATATTACGATAGAGAAAGAGACTATCAACGACACCTAAAGATTATCATTCCGTGACTACGAGTAAGTATATAATCTACGAGTTTATGTCAAACTTAAGGATATGAGCGTTTGTGAAAAAGTGCACATAATACATACACTCGATTCTCACAAATCTAGCAAAATTCCCTTTTTCAATAGTCACATCAATTTGCGTATTGTAAATAAATAAATACACTCAACCTCTTAAATTTCACCAAATTCCTTCTCTCAAATAATATGCTAAGATAAGTTTATATGGTCTTAAATTTTAGTAAAAAACAAAAAAAATTATTCGAAAATTTTTTTTTTTATAAATTTCAACATTTAGGACCAAATAAACGTACCTTAAGGGCATGTATTACTTATCCGATCCCTACCTTACCGACATTTTTTTTTCTGTAACCCTACGTCTACATTTATTGAGATATGACATTGAAAATTTCTATATTTGAAGCTAAAGCCTTAAGGTACGTTTGTCTGGTCCTAAATATTGACATTTTTAAAAAAATAATTTTTTCAAAAAGATTTTTCTTATTTTTACAAAAAGTTAAGACCAGACAAACATACATTAGCATATTTTCTTTAATTTTATAAATTTTCAATTTGATATCTTTTAAATGTAGACATAGCGTTACAGAGAAAAAAATGTCGGTAAGATAGGGATCAGGTAAGTAATACATGCCCTTCATGCTTTGTGCTTTAGCTTCAATTTTATAAATTTTCAATTTGATATCAATAAATGTACAAGTATCGTTGTAGAGAAAAAAAATGTCGGTAAGGTAGGGATCAGGTAAGCCTTACATGGCCTTAAATGCCTATGCTTTCTTAATACATGTGCCTTTCTATGTTTCTTTTCTATATTCAATGCTCTAAACTCCATGTTCGATATTCGATTCTTTTCAATTCGAGATTTTTAATATGTGTCTTTTTTATAACTAGCCATCTAAGTAGTATCAAATTGTTAGAAATTTCTGTTGTGATTTCTCAACAAATGTATTGGAAGTTTATTACCAATACGTATTGTGATTTTACAATACAATGTTGTGAACTCTGAATTGTGAGAAATCGAGTGTTTCCTGTAATATGGTTTGCATTATATTATTAAAAATTCAAAAATCAGTGGCTTTAACGTCCAAAAGTACACAAATCAAGAATTAACTATGACTTATAGCTGAACTGTAACCCAGAAATGCATTCCTAAGATTATAATTTCGAATACGAGAAATTGCTTATAGATTATATATATATATACAATTCTTTTGATTTTTCAATGATACTTTAACTGATGAACTTTCTTTTTACAATCAGTGTATTACGAAAATTGTGTCCGGTGGGTGACCACAGAATATGTTCGTGGACACATGACAACAAGAAGAGAATATTCCTCTTCACTTAGAGCAACAGTCAAAGATTTACATAAATATTTCCATGATGAATCAAAAAACGTCTTGGCATAAGATGCCTAAATATAAAAGGCGAAAAACTTTCAGCAGCAGATGTCGATGCAATAGCATTTTGTACAGAATTGCAGGATTTCGTTGAAAAATATGAATATAGACTTGACAAGATTTACAATGTTGGTGAATCGTCATTATTCTGGAAGCAATTGTCAAATAAAACTTTAGTTTGTCTTGACGAAAAATTCAAAAAGACCGCGTAACTATTCAAGTCTGCTCCCAATGCCTCTGGTTCGCATAATAATCACCCCCCCCAAAACTCAATACGCTTCCTACATCCCTGAACCAAACTAAAAAATCTGCATACACATTTTTAAAAATATGTTTTTCGAGTTCAGGATCTGTTCAGGGGGTTACCGAAACGTGGACGTTTGACAAAAACGGAGGGGTGGATCAAATTTTACACAAGTCTAATAACTTCTCTGAAAAGAATGACAAAAATTGTACTGATATTTGGAATATTTTATCATGAGCAATTTAGTTTCTCAAATTTTACGTTTGCAGTAATAAATATTTTTCACTAAAACTCTGCCACTTACCTCCGAAACGGTGATAAATGGCTTAGTTTTAGCAACAAAAAAAATTATTATCGCCAGGGGTAAATTGGCGAATTTTTGGCGTAAAATCGACTTGCTTATAATTTAGCCAATCTGTTTTTTATTTAAAAGTCTCCAAGATATTAAACTTGTTCTAGAACTATTGATAAATCATCAAAAAGATGCTTTCTGTAAAAAAAATTATAGAGTTCAACAACTTTTAGTGAGGTTGATACTTACATTGTTTGTTGGTGTTGAGGAATTGGCGAGAGTAGAGAGAAAATCATGGCTGACTCTAGAGCTCTGCGAAGCCCCGCTATCGCTAGATACACTGGAACTGTCGTACAAGACATCCGAAACATCGAGTTTCATGATGATAATGTTAATAGTTTTCCGTATTCTTTTCTCTTCACCTCTTTTCCTGCCCTCTTCGTATTATTCTTCTCCTTTAATCGAAGGAAGAAAGAATGAGAATAAGCTTGATTGCGCACTTTTATCTAATATATCACCTGACCACTTGGCAAGGATTGACGTTTCACAAATAACTAAATAAGAGTCAGTCCAATAAATAAAGTAATAATGTAAAATATAAACAAACCACCACAATTATTCTGCCTCCTCGCACACTCAATTTGACTCGATTTCAAATAATTCTTGATTGATGTTTACTGTGTTTGTTCATTGGGCCAATTGGACGTCTCTCTTTCTCCCTGTTTCTGCTGTTTCTATCACTTTCTATAAAATAAAAAATTGCGAAAGTTCCACTGCAATAAAACTATTGACTGCGTGCCTGCGTGTCTGATCAGAAACAGTAACGTGATGAGTCATACGTTGAACGAGGGAGGGAATACCGGCAGGGAAATACCCAGCCAGAGCCCAGAGCTAGAGCCAGTCAACATCAAGATCAATTTGACGATTGCGATCTAACTATACAGAAGTACACTATACTCAGCTGCTGATCGTAACTTCGTATATCTCCGTATATATAAATATGTGTTCGCTTTTTGGATTTCGATTCACTTGGTATGAAATTGGTAAAACGCAACGTTCCACTTAATTTCCTTATTCTTCATTGGCATTCGTTAATTTGTGGTGAATAAATCGTGAGCACTGAACGCACGCACAACTAAACTGTAATGCAAGATTGCAAGCACCCGCTAAGTCATGAGCAGAACATATGCATACGATACGAATGATGTCATTCGCTATTCTAGTGATCTGAGCAAAATGGCGAATGCGGTACAGTATGTAGCGTATGTAGTCGGTCGGCAGACGGGTAGACGGTTGCCCTCACTGTACAGTGCACAGTCAGTACAGTGCCATGCATTAATGCCTTCCTTTGTGAACATTTCAACTCAACCCTGGTTTCCATAAGATACTAATGGTAACCAGGACCAGGGTTGAGTTGACATGAAAGTATTAATGCAGTTTACTGTACACTCTGCTTCTACGATTTCTAACGAAATCGCAAATCTCAAACAAATTATTTGTACATAATTATTTTTACCTAAATATTTTCTATATGGAAACTGATAATTAATTTCATACTAATTAATTATTAATAAATGTAATAATTAATTTTAATTAAATAATAATTTCAGGAAAACAAGGATTTGAAAGTGAATAAAATAGTTTTTTAGATTTTTAAATAAAAAAAATTTTTTTAAATTTAAGGGTGTTGGAACCAAGTTCTAATCTAAAAATTTGATTTTTTCATTTCACTCAATAAATATTAAATTTGGAATTTTTTTCCTCTGTAGAATTAATAAATTTTTAACTAGAATTATGCGTATAGAGCAAAAAAATATTTAATTTAAATTGTTTTTAAGTAAAATGAAAATATTGTATTTTGACGTTAGATTTTGAATTCTTCGTTTTAAGCAAAAAGTATCGAAATTAAATATTTTTTCACTCTGTACGCAGAAAAAAGATTAGTGCTACAGAGCGAAAAAATATTTATTTATAATTTTCGTTATGATCGACTTGGGTAGTTTTTCCATTCGTTATTTTTATCTTCCAGAACCAAAAAGAATTCCGTATAACTATAGAACACAATTCACAATATAATGCATCCTTAAAAATAAACAGATTCTTCCAAAATTAAAGCAACTTAAATTCTTTAAATGTTGCAGATCATGAAAATGAGTTTTTAAAGATAACAAATGTTAGGCATATTACGCAGAAGAAAAAAAATTAACATTTTCCAAAACTACAATGAAAAAACGTTTTAATTTAATTTCAGTTTTATGCAACCATAGAATATATTGATCGATTCATTTTAAAATTTACACTCAGGGCTTTCTTTATTTTTAACTTAAAAATGAAAAATTAAAAATTAAAGACTTAAAAAATAACATTTTTAGATTCAAGCTATCCAAATTAAATAATTCTAAATACATCCTTATAGGATCTCTTTTTCTGAAATAATTTTAATTTTTTTAATTAAAAGTGTTAAAAGACTCATACCGAAAGTGATCTTCAGCTTTTACTGTTAGCTATCGTATAAGTATAGATATAATATTTACTTAAAATAAATCATTAACATAAAGTACAATGAAGTTACAGTGATTAAGATTACATGCCTATATCTCACAAAAACATAAATTATTTAAATTAAACTTTCATATGATTTTCATTATGTACTGATTTAAATCATGCACTTGTACGCTTTTATGAGAAAGGCTTATTTTATTGGTCGACAACAGTGAGGATAAATCAGATAAACTACTGTCTGAAAATAAACCGTACATAAAGGTAATCTACACTTTCTGCTCACATTATTTTTACAAGAATTTGTATGGAGCTACAAAGTTTGATATTCAGTATGTAATAAGAATTTTCTAATTTTTTCGTTTTATAAAAAGCTTCAAATTTAAATTGCATTTAAATATTTCCAAATTGGAAAAGGATGACACAAATATCTTATCATCAAAAAAGCTTGTATTTTATTATTAGAGCTACGTAAAAAATTCGAGTATTTAGATAATCGATCGAAAATGATAGTTTTGACTTGGAACTGCTGAAGAATGACGATTCATTCAGATTTCTCATAATCAAGTCTTTAACATTATAATCGTTTTCAACTGATATTTTTTATACAACTTATTAAAACTGCAGTATGTACAATCATAAAATGTAATTTTTGCCTAAATAAAAATGGAAAATATTACAGTTTTTATATATAACGCTAAACCAAAACATTAATATTTACGACAAACACTTTTTTTGCTTAAAAGTCAGTCTCGAAATTGCTACTCTATTGAAAAAGTCTACCGAAATTGAACATTATTACAAACAAGAATCAATGTAAAATTTTTATATAAGATCCCATATAGTTTCAATAAATAAGTTTCTAATTGAATATGATATAAAAAAATATTGCGGAGTCTTCTTTATGACACTTAAAGGCTTAAGCAAAATTTGATACCAATTTACTCAACAACTAAATCAAAATTATCAATTTCCTCGAAAGTTTTATTGATGTTCTTCGCCCATTCGTCCATTTTCTTATCTTTTTGGGATGCTTTCTTTGACTTTTTCTTCACTCTCTTGACTTCTACATCATCGTCTTCTTTATCATCGGTCTCCTCAGAAAAGTCGAATTGTACTCCTCTTTTGCGTTTGTAAATGCGTGCTGGTGGCTGAAAAAAATCAAGTCTTAATTTGAATTTTGTAAGATTTTGTATGCGCTACATTTTCTTATGCATGTACATTACATAGCCTTTTATAATTTAGGAATCAAAATTGATTTAATAAAAGTTTAATAATTTAAAATGAAAAACTTACAGTTGCAAAATGGATTGCTGGTTCCAAATCCGCAAATAAAGATACTGAGGTTGCCTCGTTTTTATCTGTTTCTACAGATTTCTGTATTTCCAGGTCGTCTAGTAAATCAAAAGTGTCAGCAAATTTTTTTGTCGACTTAACATTCTCCATATCATCATTTTCCTGATCTTTCTTCTTACTTTCCTTATTTTCTTTATTTTCCTTATTTTCTTTATTTTCTTGATCCAGGTTTTTTTCAATATTTATTTGATTCTTCTGCTCTTTATCCATTATTTCTTTCGCTATGCGTCGTTTATGTAAAGTTTTTAAAATCCCTTTTGTTGACAACCTTAAAGGATTTGAGTCCATTGATTTTCTTTCAATATTTCTAATCTGCAATCTTTTGTTCTCTAAAACTCCTTTTAAAGGTAGAATAACGGGCTCCACATTTTCAGAAGCAATTGGCGATACATCAATCTCATCATCAAAATCGTCATCTTCAAAGCCAAAAGCATTCTGGATATTATCTTCGGTAATTTTTTTCAAAGGTTTACCACTAATTGGAGTAGAATGCACATCATTAAAAATTCCGTGTACGGATCGCATTAGCGTTCTTTCAGGCGTATCTTGTAGATTCAAGAAATTATTTAAATTCGTTTGCCGCAATATTTTCGCTTCTTGTAAAGGTTGTCTCTGTAAACCAGATGGTCCAGGTTGAGGTGTTTTCGGTGTTTCTATCCAGTTACTATTCTTCATTGGTGACTTCTGTGGACTCTGATAATTTGGTGCCGTATTTTCTTTGTCCTCCACATATTCACAAAATACGGTTGAATTTTGCATGGGGGTTTCTTCAGGATTGATCACTCCAATAGATTTGTTTTCTGTTTTTGAATTTTCATTTCTTTCGATAATTTTGTTTGAACCACTCATACTTTTTGGATTGTTTGGTGCCTCTTGTACATTCTCGGAGTTTTCCTCGTCAATTCTATTCATTGTTGGCTTTTCATTCACCCTGCTTTTACTTACTAAAGAACCCAGTCTTTGTTTATCCAGCTTTTCCTTATTTGGCCGCGGAGTACTCTGAACCATATTCCGGACGCAAGAAAAACTTTCAGTATTAGGAATCCTCCAGGGAGTAGCCAAATTAAAATTATTGTCAAGTTTGGCTATAGGTGACATAGACTTAGAGAGTAGAGAGTGATCAATCATACTATCTTCCATTGTAGGTCTGCGATGAAAAACCTGCGTTACTCGAAAAGGTCTAAATTCTTTAGGCGCCTCTGCCTTCAAAGGGGTTTCCACTATATTTATTTTCTGCGTGTTGTCTAAAATCTCCATTGAAACCATCGTAGGTTTGAGATGAACTTCCGAGTTCAGTTTTGGGACATCTTGTTTTTCTTTTGGAATCTCCTCAGGCAGTTTGTCAGACACCTTCTCTATTAACTTTGCAGGCTTGGTTTTCTTTGTTGTCTTTATTGACTTATCTGTCTTCACAGATTGTGCAGATTTCTTCAACCGTTTCACAGGTTTTCTTGCTCTCTTCTTTTTCTTAGGCCTAGGTTCTTCATTTGAAAGATCACCATCTAAAATTTCGTAGACATCTATACCCTTACGTTCTGACTCAAGAAATTTCACAGATTTCCATATGGGTAGTTTCTTGCCATCAGGATCGGGCATTTTCTCAATGCAGACGACACTCTTCCTTTTTTCTGGAGAAAGCTGATTAAGCATTTTACTCTCTTCACAGTAGTTTTTTAATTTTTGACGAGGACGCAATGTTTTCTTCTCACTATCTGGACATTTTTCCGGCGTGGTTGCAACAAAACTGCAAGAACTGTCGTTGGTAGTGGTTTTTTTCACCGTCTTTCGCTTTCTTCCAACTCCCTTAACTGATTCTTTCTTCACCAAGATTTTGGGTTTATTGTTCGAATTTCCAGACTTGAAGAATTTCTTTGTTTTCGGAAGTGGTGCCTCTAGTTCAGGATTTCTTACGACCACTCCTTGAGCACTCCTTGTTTTTGGGACTCTTTGAACTGAAGAACTCGCTTCATTTTTACGAGAATCATTACTTCTTAATTGAATTTGCTGTAGAGGTTGCAGGCTGTTTGGTTCGCTTTCTTTTGAAATCTCCTTTTTCTGCAAACTTTCCTTTTTCGACGCCTTCGAATTTATTCCAGAAGTAGGTTGATCTGAACTTGAAACGATTAGTTCAAGTTTTTTAGATGTTGCTCTTTTTTTGATCGTAGGGCGAGCTAAAATTGGTGAAAGATTAGTTTTTGATAAATCCGAAATCACATTTGTTCTATCTCGGAGAACCGGAAATTTCACTGGTAATGCAGGCTTTTTATTATTTGTGTCATATTTTAAAACATTTGATTTTAAAATGGGAATGCGATTACTCAAACCTTCTTTCTCCACAATTTCCACTTTTGTAACATGTGTCACATTATTTTCATCCTGTTCTTGTATTTTTTTAGAAGCTCTTGTAGTCCTTTTCGTTGATAGATTATGGAGAGGATCCACTTGAGAGCTCTTCTTTGTAGTCCGGGGCAACTTATGCACCTTATTACTTGATTTCACACTATGTAGCTTCTTTTCGGAATTCGTTTCCGACGGTTCTCGTCTTCTCCTCATAGGTCCAGACATCTTATATAATCTAAAATGATTTAAATCGATATTGAAATATAAGAAACAGTTCAATGTTAAAAGTAAAATAAAGCACAATAAAATACAGACAATGCTTCAAAATTATACTTCAGTGAAAATAAAGTTTACGGGACGAGAAATTTTAATATTTTCAAGAGATTTCATAAAATTTCTAGATATTTTAATGACTTTAAAAAATTGAAAGCGATTTAAATTGATTAAACAAAAATTAAAGGATAAAGTGTCTTATAGGCAGGTTTTCTTATGCTAGGCCAGCACAACTCAACATAATTTTCTGATATTCCAAATTCTCATTTTTTAACATTTCCCATCGAAAACTTATTCAGAGTTCAAAAAAGTTGACCTAATTTCTAAAGTATACTTCTGAGCGAAAAGTGCAGAACTCTTAGGTAGCTTTAAAATTAATTTATAAATATTAATATGGTTAGTTCCATATGACACAATGTTAATGTAAAAGCTTATATTTTCTATACCGAGCAGTAAAAAATTCTTATATTTTGCAAAATAATGTGAAATTAATATAACTTCAACATACTCAAAGTCTGATCAAAATGCATTAAAAAATCTTGGACTTTATCTGGCGCAGCTTCCTCCTTAACTAATTTTAAGAGATTTCGATCAGATTTCAAATGATGTTAAAAAATTATTAAAAATTTGACGGGATTTCTAAAGACTTAGAAGAATTAACAAATTTTAAGGAATTTTTAAAGAATTTAAAAAGGTGAAAGGCATTATTAGTGATTTTAAAGAATGTCAAACGAATTACTTAAACGTTATTTAAAAAGATTTTAAAGGAATTTAGAAAATCTAAAGGATTTCAAGATATTTTAAACAATTTTAGCGATTTTTATGAAATTTCGAACAAAAATTAATAATTTAAAAGTTGAAGAGACTAAAAAAAATCAGAAGAGTTTTTAAGGATTCTCAAGATATTTTCGGCGATTTCTAAGAATTCAGATGATTTTAATTATTAGGGATTGGACAAGATTTTAAAGTTATCTTTTTAAAGGATTCGAAAATAATTCAAAAAATTTCAAAAGATGTAACAAAAGTTGCAAGCGTCAAATAAAAATATTTAAATTAATTATTCAGAAAATTTTCTTCAAACAGGAAATTATTCACTTCACGTATTAAAAATAAAATGAAGGACAATTCGCTGATTTCCTTAAATTCCCGCGCAGTTTATGTCCTAGTCGCGCTGTTTTAATATTGGATACGGTGTCAAGGTATACTACCACATATATAGAAATCAGAGAGCGATACCCATCAATTTGGCGAATGATGACTGACTTTCACAATTTTTAGTCATATTTCGGGAACTCGTAAAGATTCTTTAAGTTTCATTAGCTTAGACTAACTAGATAGTTAATAAAGTTTCAATTTTTCAGGTGCCATGTTACGTAAAAAGAAATATTAAGCCCGCCAATCACAAGGTATGTTATCATCTGAACAAAGCGCTTGTCAAATTCAACTTATCAAACACGCACTTACACATATGTACAATGTAATCGTATTGGAGTATGGACAAATAAATCTTTTGGATTCAAGAATTACAGTATTTTACAGTTTATTTCTCTCATTTAATCCACATTTAATGGTTTTTTGTTCAATCATTCATATACTGCACATACCCATACACTTGATCATATTATCAACGCCAACGATTATGAAATATCGACTTTCGAAGTTCAAATATTCAAACAAAATGTAAACGTTTTAACCGTTTCTAACCTTCAAATATTCTACACTGATTGCACTGAATTAATTGAAACGAACAACGTGAAACACCTACCTTCATGTATAGAGCAGTTGCAGGCAAACGTATTTATGCATATAATATGATGAAAAAAAGAAAACTCAGTATCAAATTATATATAAGCACAAAATCACTTCAATTTTAACGCGTATTTGTTTGTGCGCCTTTTTCGGCCTTGGTCTTTGCGTCACTTTACTCTAGTTTGAACTTTCACTACATGGGTGACATGGCGTGGTCGGTTGCCAGAAGCCAAGGACCATGGAAAATTTTAATTTCAGGTACGCTCAAGTTTCCCTCTACGCTCAGGTTGGCTCGCATCCAGAGTTGTGCATGTAATATACCTTAGGTAAATTACATGAGGTTTTGTAGGGTTCCATTCGTCGTGGTTTTTCGGGACATGTCCTGGTGTCCTGGTTTTTTCTTGAAAATAGGCAAAATGTTCTGGTTTTTTACGCGGCCGAGATGGTAACCCTAGGTTTTGATGTAATTTACGTACGTATATTACGTTGACAGTAAATTCATATGGAGCGGGGGCTTTCTACGTTAATACGTAATTTACTAATGTCAAAAATATAGTAATATACATAAAAAAATCCTCAAGTAACACATAACTGACCAACCCTGCTGGCATTCTATGACTCCGGAACACGATTCGGTAAGTAAAATACCTTAGGCTGGCATCCCATGATTGCGTTTTGTATTGCGTTATAATAAGAGAAAAGAAGACAAAAGTATACTTCTGTCTCTTCCTCTCTCATTATGACGCAACGCAAAACGCAATCACGGGACGCCAGCCTTAGTTAAGATAGATGGTTTTCTACCGTAATATACGTACAGTAAGATTCATGTATGCCTTCACCCCAAACATGTCAACCCAACCCTGGTTTCCATAAGATTCAAATGGAAACCAGGGTTGGGTTGACATATTTGGGGCGAAGGCATACATGAATCTTACTGTACGTATATTACGTGGAAGACACCAAATTTATATGGAGTGGGAGGTTTTCTACGTAAAATAAGTAATTTACCATAAGTAGAAACTCATGTATAATGATTGCGTTTTGGGTTGTATCATAATGAAAGAGAAAAAGACAGAACTATGTTTTTGTCTTTTTCTCTACTTATGACGCAACGCAAAACGCAATCATGAGACGCTAGTTTGATCCAGAATGCGTAACGTAACGTTTTTACGTAAAACCATAAGAGTGAGAGAGACGCTCTAATACTACCATCTCTCTCACACTCGTGGCTTTGCGCAAAAACACAAAGCCTTACTCTGTTTTGCATTTTTAATTAACCCTTTGTGGCAAAGTGGGTCGTTCAGCGGCCCACCTTTTTCTCCATGGTTTTACATTTTTTTAACTACCTTTTTAACAACATGTACCGGGTTTTTTATTTTTCCTATATCTCTAAGATATAAATGAATGTGAAAAAATGTTATCCGTCATTAATTGGTAATTATAAGAATAATGTATATAAACAAATAGTCCAAATTGGTGCTTTTTCACGGAGAGATTCATTTTCCATTAAATCTATGTTGTAGATTGTAACGGAAATTTTTTTTTGTATTAAGCACACCTTAAAGTATTTTTCAGAAATTTTTCAGATTTTTCTGCAATGTTATATATGTTATAAATTCTATTTTTTTACTTAAAAAACTCTGAAATGCAGTACTTCTCACACCAAATCCAATATAACAATTGTATTTTTTTCAAGCCTGTTCTTGAGGTATTTATTTTCATCTCGAATCTGACTCTAAATTCAAAATATTCAATTTCGAAGAATCCAAGATGTCGGAATTTTTGAAATTTTGAATTTTGAATTTTGGAAATCTGACTCCGGATTTGTAATCAGCGACCCTGAAAACTCCCTAAGGTGCTTGTGACTGTAAAATTTGTTTCTTAGAAAAATGTGTGCCGCAAAGGGTTAAACGTCCCAACCCTGTTTTCCATTAGAATCAAGTTCTTGCTTGCCTTGTTATTGTAACACATATGTATATACATATGTGATATCCCAGGAACAGTTTGCACTATAAGCACTAGCAATTTAAACTTTATTAATTAATGCTAAAAGTTAGGATTGTTAACCGGTGTTGTCTCATATAGTTTCAGAAATTAGTCTTTAAGAAAGACATTCAACATATCTATATTATTTTTACTCATTCAGGAGATAATTAGATAATTGATAAAAAGGTATGCAAAGAGCTAAGTATATAACATTATATTCCTGTACGCTGTTTGCTTAGTCTCTTGCTTCTAATTTATTCTACAATAATGTAAGGGATTTTATGATTTTGAAGAATTATATCAAAATAGTAGAATATATGCAGAATTTTAGGGTATTAGATGATTCTTATACTCTTGTATTAGGTTAGACGAGGGCAAGTTGGATATTAGATCTTGCCAGGAGCGCGGGAAACAGCTCAGTGTTTTCAGTACCGGATTATGGAAAAATGCGCCCCTTCCATTCCACTGTCAATTTTTAGGATTATATACATACTAATCTAGTAGACAAAATAATTTTCCAATAAACATGAAAGTAAAATGATATATAAACTCACATATTCTAAAGATTTCTAAAAGATATTAAAAATTTTTAAATGTTAATCGGTGTAACAATTTACTTGTTGAAGAGTTTTAAAAAGTTTTTAAAGAATCTTGTTATACATATATTTTTTTTAAAGTAAAATATGAAATACTTATTTTTTGCTTTAGACCAAAAAATTTTTTTTCGCGAAAAGAAATTGAAATAAGTTTTTGTTTTCGAGAAATTAAGTAATGAGTATTTATTGTTTATAGAAATACTTTCTGCATTTTGCAGGACTGAGACTTTTATAGTATTTTAATGTCTGCTTTACAGACACTGTAAGGAACTAATTTTAAGAAAGTAAATTTAAATGTTAATTTTCAAACTTAATCTATTCTATGTGGAAAATTGTTATTATGTACACGTACCTATTGCGTTAAATGTATTTTTAAGTTATTTTAAAGTGTATTTTCTTGCTCCTTTTATTCTTCTAATTGACATCTTGACTTTCATTTAAGGCCTGATTACACGCTTTTAGGAAAATGTCCTTTGTCTCACTCTACCATGCGACTATCCCATAAGTATGTCTCATTCTCGCATATTTTACCCGGAAAATGTGTAATGAGACAAACTTATTGGATAGTCACAGGGTAGAGTGAGAAGAAGGACATTTTCCTAAAAGCGTGTAATCAGGCCTTTAGTTTGATAGATGTTTTTTTTTTTCATTTCCTTGTCTTCGAGGATTTCTTTTTGTTTTTTGTTTTTCTTTTTTAAGAAATTACATATTGTTACAGCAGCAAATTTTTTTAGTTGATATCATTGCTGCATTGTCAAATCTTAATTTCAGAAATTCTGAAGTTGCCGCATTAGTTTAGCAATAAAATAAATTTTACAATGTTTTTAAGGGCGTTGGACCCTAGAGTTAAGCTCAACATTTTATTTTCCATTTTATTCACCAAAAATGATAGGTACAAAGGTACATAAATATTTTTTCGCTCTATAGCGCTAATCTTTTTTCAAATATAAGACTACGTAAAGAGCGAAAAAATATTTAGTTTCGATATTTTTTGCATAAAACGAAGAATTCAAAATCTGACTTCAAAATTCAATATTTTCATTTTACTTAAAAAAAATTTGAATTAAATATTTTTTTGCTCTGTACACATAATTCTAGTTAAAAATTTATTAATTCTACAGAGGAAAAAAATTCCAAATTTAATATTTGTTGAGTAAAATGAAGAAATCGAATTTTTAGATTAGAACGTGGCTGCAACACCCTTAAGTATATTTAACGCAATAGGTACAATACACATAATAAAAATTTCTAAATCGATTTAGACCACTAAACTCATCGTCTTAATCCGGTTTAAATTCTAGTTTTTTGCACGCTTCTTTTGGTCAGCATAATGGTTATAATACATTTACTAGTTGATTGTATTTTTGCAGAAAAATGGATGATGCTGTTAATGCACATTTAAAAACATTTGTCATTGACAGTAATGAGGCATTGGAGTTGAAATTAATTCGAGAAATTAAAGATGTCGATAACGAGGAAATATCATTCCACCCAGAAATGTCTCATCAAGTGTTTGGCGATAGGTTAGTATATTAAAAATATTTTTTACATATTACAAACTATTATTGTCATTTTGCAATTCTTTTTACAAAACAATTTTAAAATACATAAAAACTTAAATGTTATAACTCTTAACAAACAATTTCAAGCAATCTATCTGGCATCTTTCTTTAGTTTTTTGTTGTGAAAAAGATTGTATTTAAAAAAAACGGCGAGATGAATATTTGTTAGTGTTTTTGTGATAATTAATGAGAATTTTTCGTCTATGTTGATTGCACAACTATTATTTTTGTTTACTAGTGAAACTATATTCGGCTACCGAAATTTGAAAGTGAAGTTGTATTATTCTGCTGGGTGTTTGGAGACATACTTAGGAACGAGTTACACCGAAAAATTGCGGGACACAAGCGATCAAAATGTCAAAGCTGACGATATTTTACGAATGCTATCTCTGGTACTTTCATCACAGGTTCATTACAATCTAGACACATTTACTTCTTCTCTTGACAAAGATGATACTTTCAAACCAGCAGGAAAACTGGTGCACGCATTCTCTGTAGAAGGTAACTTTTTGTTTTTGAAAATATAATAATTTGTCATTAGATATAAAAAATATTATAGTATCTTTTACTTAAATTTTTTAACCTTTAGATAATAACATCACAAGACAATTTGAAGTATATAAAGCAAACATGAGTGATAGAAACTTTAAAGAATACCATACACGCCTGCAAACGTTTATTTTGTGGTACATTGACGCTGCAAATTTTTTGGATATTGATGACGATCAGTGGCACTACTTTAACATGTAAGTTATTTTTATTAATTATTTTGTCAATAGCAGATATCACACATCCTCTATTCACCTTTTTTCTCTATTCTAAATTTTGTCTTCTTCATATGTGGAAACAAAGTTTATGCTTTTGTCTTTTTTACACTTCTACTTTTATATAAATTATCTTTTGTGAATTTAAAGCACCGTTTCAGTACTAATATTAATTTTTATTATTCCTACAGGTTCGAGAGATATGTGTCCGCTTCAGGTTCTATTCGTTATGCAACAGTTGGATTTGCAACAGTTTATCAGTATTATGCATACCCACATCACACTAGACCTAGGATTGCACAATTTTTAATTTTGCCACCGTTTCAAAATATTGGTCTTGGGGCTGATTTATTACGAGCTATCTATGCTGACTATAAAGGACGAAATGAAGTCAAAGACATAACAGGTAAATTACAAATAACTTTTATTGAGTATGCGTTCATTGGAAGGAATTATGGGTCCTTTTGACATATTTTGTTTTAAAATCGTATAACTTTTGATATGGATCAGCTATTTTTTTCAGAGAATTTTCTTCATGATTGTAGATAAATACCTATAGGATATGATAAACGGACTTTAAAATGAGTTTTTTAGCTTAATTATTGCAATATAATTATTATCCTAATTAAATAATTGTTACATGGAAGTGACGGAGATATCATAACACTCTAAAAAAGTGAAGCTATATATTTTCAAAAATAAAGTTCGAAGATTATTTTTTCGGGTTTTAGAGAGTTGTGTAATTCAAGGTATATAAACGAGTTCCGATCTATAGTAACTTTGATATTACATTTCAGTGGAAGATCCATCTCCAGGTTTTCAACGATTGAGAGATTACGTAGACGCAAAAAACTGCAGCACATTACCTAGTTTTCAAAAAGATTGTCTACTTGACGGTTTCACAAAAACAATGGCTTCAGAAGCTAGAGAACATTTTAAGATCAATAAGGTAATAATTACTTATCACCAAAATATTACATTTTTAATTTATTTATTGTTTTCAATTTTAAATTCTCAATATTAAATTCTTAACAAATTTCTGTGAGCATATTATTGAAAAAAAGTAATTTGTTATTAAGTTTTCAACATGTCAAAAAAGCCTAATTTTGTATATTTGCCCCATTTATTGATATTTCCTTATAAACATAAATATAGAATTCGTAACTTTACTCTTTCTGAATAAAAAAAAAATGTCGGCGAAAATACCAATCCGAGGTCGAATTCGCACTTAGAGACCAAAAAATTATAGAGAGAAAAATTGACGTCGTACACGACTCATTCTCTTGTATATACATATTAATTATTTCCCAAGATATTTGTTAAATAAAGTGTCTATAATTTATGTTTCAGAAACAGGCACGCAGAGTATACGAAATTTTAAGGTTGAGTGTAACGAATGTCTTAAATGAAGCAGAATATCGAGAATATAGATTAGATGTGAAGAGAAGACTTAATATTCCGTTAAAGCGAGAACAACGTGGAATGAAAAAAATCGAGTCAGCATTAAAAGTTTTGAATAAAGGACCGGAATGTGGACCGGAATATTACATTGAGATTCTCGAAAAAGAATACCGATTATTGGAAGAAGAATATGAGAAAGTCCTCAAAAGAATGGAAAATTCTTCGAAATAGTAATCTTGAATTGTAACTTTTTATTTTTTGGAAAAACAAATTTGAGATGTTCATTTTTTCATGAGTTAATATTTGAATAAGTAAGTTCTTATTGGCGAAAAATTGCAAACACTTTTGTAAGAAAAAGGAAAATTTGTAAGAATGTATTTAATTATTCATGTTTGTTTTTTTACTACATTATTATCGTACAAATAGAAAGCATAGAATAAGTCAAAAATTTGAATGAAGAAACTTCATGTTCTTTTATGCAAACAAATTTTCTAAGAAATAAAGAATTGTTTTTATTAAATTATATGTATAAGTTTTAATAATAAATGTCTGACAAATTTTTAAAAGAATTTTCAATCATTACCTAATCGATTATTTTTTAACACCCTATAGGATTGGCATAACAACTTTTTGAATTCTTTTGAAAAATCGGAAATTAAAATTTTGAGCCAAATAACGCGAAATACCAAGCGAAAATCATTATGCAGAAATTATGGCAATTAAAGGTTCGATGGGATGAAACTCAGGTACTCTTAACTATAATTTCGAATACTGTAATAAAAACTGACTCTAGAAAAAACTAAGGATTTTGGGACTTTCCCAAAATTACTTGGCTTTATAATATGGCTAGTGAGTTTCGGCTTATAATACGGTATCAACAGAATTTTTCAGTGAACAATAATTGAAAGAAAATAAGTTTAAATATTATTTTAAAATTTATACATAAAAAAACTGGAAAAATACATTAAAAATTGAATAAAACGCATAAGCCGTAGAGTAAGTTGTACGCTCGAAAATTCCAGCGCTGACTAAGATCATAACTACTCCTAAACCATTAAATATTTTGATCTGAAACTTTCCAAAAAACTTTGTTATAGTTGTCTCCGCATTTTTGCCGCGAGAAGTTTGTTCTTGCTCAAAATTCCCTCGATTAAACGAGACGCTCGAAGTTACAAAAGTCCGATTCACGCCAAACATCAGAAAAAAATTAATAACAATTTTAAAAACATAAATTTTTGAATTCCTATTGTTCTATCAATCAAAGAACACCTGAAAGCACATTCCCTAAGAATTTCATTTAAAAAGTTGAAAAACTGACGAACTGAGCACGAGGACATCAGTGCTCTAATCAATTTAAAAGAAAATCAGGTTTAATTATTTCGATCTTAGAAAATAAAAGCATTTTGTGAAATATCAATCAAATTTACAATCAAATATCTGCAAAGCTACAAAAAATATTGGGTTGACTTTCATTGGGATATCTAAATTCACTCTTAAAATATGCGACGTGTAAATTTTGTTTAATAATTTTACATATTTCCTTATTTATAGCAGTTTAATTTTAAAAAGTCAAAGTCAGGTGTTCCTGGCCATTTCGAGTTGGGTATCCCTGGACAAATGTTTGCATTTAAGTTTCAGTTTTTTTTTTTAATCAAAGATTGGTACATATAAGCATAAAGAACCTCCAATGCATCAAATTTGACAGCTTTCCTTTTAACAATATATTTCCGATTGATACATTACAAAAAAAATCTAAAAATATTAAGTATTTGATTTTGTGGTAACCGGGGATGCCCGACTCTATTTTTTAATAACCTATTTCAGACCAATATTTTAATCCCTTTTTTTCTTCTACAACTTGTTTATTTCTGACATATTTCTGTCCTGCAGGTTGTTGGTAGAAGCCCTGCCATTATACCGTACCTCTTATATTAATATTTTGCACACTATCAGTCGATTTATTGATAAAAAAAAAAAGCTTAAATGGCCAGTACTACCCGACTCTCTCCTATCTTTAAATTCAAGGATTACATGTCCTTAAATTATATTTCATTTATTTCCAAAGTCTTAAGAATGTCTAAAATATATTAAAAAAAAGAAACTTTTAAATTACAATCCCTGGACACATTAATAGATAAAAGCTGAAAAATTACCATAATAAGGAAATTTAGATAACCCGTTTTTTCTCATAATTTTTACTTTTTGAAAAAATAATAGTGTACAGACGTAAAAAACATAAACACGGAGGTCTGTGCTCTATTATTTTTTTTGAAAAAGTTAAAATTGTAAAAATAAAATAGGGTTATTGAAATTTCCTCATACGGTAATTACCATATGCTCTTAAGTGATTTTTCAGCTTTGTTCTAATAATATGGCCAGGGACTGTACACTCTTTTTACATTGTATCACAAAAATCCGTCGTTTACTCAATTAGCAATAGTTATGTATGAAGAATGTAAGTTTCGAAAAATTATATTATCTCGCGATTTAGAAAATAATTTGGTTTATTTTTATTGCAAATGTTTAAAGTTAAGGAAGCTGGGTCGTAAAAGAGAAGAAAGCGTATGACTTGGTTTTAAGATATTATTTTGGTCTGGGCAGTACCAATTTGTGGCACCACGCATAAAATGATGAAGTATGACACATTCATATGATGAAAAAACTTATACATAGTCGCCTGCTTCTTTTTACGATTCAACTGCTTTAGCGCGAAAAATCCTGGGTAAGGACTCCGAGTTAGCTTTTCACGCAACATAGTGGTCGGACCCCTTTTGTTAACCCATAAGTTAAATAAAAGTGGTCCGGTCACTATATATCACTATGCTATCTCAGAGTCCGTCTCCTAAAATTCATTGACTTGGTGAGTAATATTTTTTCGACTATGCTATCAATTTGTAACAAAATTCAGATCATGTCTTGCTGTGATTCTCGGTAACTGACAACTTTTTAAATCCAAATTAAGTATTTCTTATCTTCCCAGGCACATAGTTCTTGTCGATTATTAACTCTTGTAGAAACATATGCAGACAACGTTCATTCTGTGCTAAAGGATGTCCAGCTATTCTGTAAATAAAAATATACTTATTTATACCTTAAATATTATGACGAGTACAGGTCTTTTGTGTTCATTTACAGAAAAATTTACTTTCATAAAAGTATAATTTATGCGCTTACTTGTTGACGAATGTTTCTAAACCTTTTCTGCGATCCTCGATAAAATCTTCTTCAAAAATCCCATCATCACCACGGAAAGGCATTTGTCGCTTCCAAGCTTTACCGGGTAATGGAGGCACTACAATCTGTAAACAAATTAAATGCAATTAATTGAAATTTTCTAAAATTAAAGCTAAAGCATTAAGGTACATTTATCTGTTCCTAAAATGGACATTTATAAAAAAAAATTTGTCGAACATTTTTTTTTTATCTTTACAAAAATTTAAGACCAGATAAACATACCTTAGGTACATGGCCTTAATGGGTTAAATATTTCAAACTTACTTTGCTATCTCTTTCTAGCTCATTTCTTAACCATTCAAAATCACTATATCTTCTCCGGACACTAGAATCCTTGACTTTAAAAACGGGTAGATTTGTCTGAAATATAATTATAAGATTAAAGACACACTCATATAAATATGTATAAAAAGTAAGTAGTATACACATAATTCATAATCAAAGTACAGAATTGTCTATAAAATAAGAAAAATTCTAGAGTTTTGGAAAAATTACATTTTTATGTATTATAAAAATGCAAAAAGGAGTATCTAATAAAACTGTAAAGTATTTAGTGTAAAAGTTGACTAAATTTAGATTGTTGTAAAATTTCCATTAAATTAAGGTACAGCAAAAATTAGATTTTTACATTCTCATCAGAGAAAATGTATTATATTTTTTTATGTAGATTTATCAATACGTGGGATGGGATTTACGATGGCACGAAGGGCGATAAGGATTCATGTATTACGTAAGCAGCTTTTGGGGGAGGGGCGGATACAGATAATTTCTTATTGTTAAGGAATACTGAACAGCCCCTATAAACTTTAATTTTCTGGGAAAAGTATCTGTTCAAACGGTGAGAGAGGAAATGGGTGGAAGAACAGAAGGATACCCACAATGTTAATAAGAGTTCGTAACATAAGTTTCTCGTTTAAACATAAAAAATGATATTGATAAATTAGATAACTTTTTAACAATCAAATCAATCAAATGAAAAGCTTCTAAAATTAAAAAAATAATTATTTGAGATACCAGTGCGTAAAAGAGGTAATTACAACGAGTGTGAAATTTGAAATATGAATCACAGGCTTGAAGAGCAAAGCGAGTGGGAAACTATCTGTATACACGTGTACCACACACTATTTTTTGCAGCGCCCGACCGAGAAAGTTGAATTAGCAAAAGAAAATTCTATAATTACACAAGCATACAAAAAAAATATGCGGAGCCAAAAAATGTTGTAGTATTGATAATGTTCTAAAATTAGGTTTTCGTTGTTAATAAGTTAATAACTTTTACAAATAGATTTTATTTGCGATCAAAACCTAAGAAAATCTTTTTAAATATAAGGGCAATTAAAAAATTTACTTTACAGGGAAAAAAATTACTTCCAATTTATGGTGGCCTACATGGAATAATTTGACCTAAACTAAAAATTCAAACTACAATTTTTAAAAAAACTGGTAAGGACTGAATGTGACATGTGACCCGAATAAAGAATAGTACGTAATGCAAATTTCGCGCAGATTGTTTTTGACGGAAATTTCTGTCAGCACTTTGACAGCAGTCAGCTGATCAAGACGTGATTGTAGGTTTAGATGAAGCTTCCTGTCACCTAACTTTGACGTTCAACCGTCATCTACTTAATTCTCAAAATTTGCAATTTTTTTTTTTTGTACCGAATTATGGTCTTCCCCAATACTTTCGTACATTTTCTTTCGAAAAACGAGTAATTTTAAACAAACGAAACAAAAGTTAACAAAGAAAATGAAAAGAAAGAAGAGAAGGTATTAAGTAATTATTGAAAAATAGTATTTACCCTCATTCGAACCTCGTAGTCGGTATACCGTTTCTTGCCGACGCCGTGAGTAATAGGATTAATAACATCAATTTCAAGAAAGTTTGCTGGAGCAGCATAAGCATCATCCAATGTTTGTTTTTTAACATTCAATCGCCGTGTAGCATCCACAGTTGTATCTGCCATTGTTACTGCTTACTGATATAAAATCCGCCTATTACTAAAGCCTAAAGGCTTAAAGCTACTAAAACGTCTAAAACTAGATAATAATTAAATAAAAATATCATAAGGCAAACTCACAGTCGTTGTGACGCCCAGTTGATAGGGTTGGGTACATACAATTGTGTGTGTACAATGCCCTGCATTAATACCTTCCTTTGTAAACATGTCAACCCAATCCTGGTTTCCATTAAGGCCTGATTACACGCTTTTAGGAAAATGTCTTTCTTCTCCAGTGTTGGTCAGTTATGGAGCGTTCACACCTCGGCCTGCCCGACCGATGCAGGCAGAAGGTACATGAGAGTAAAAGAGATGGAGAATGAAAAATTCGACAAAAAGAACTTCCTTTCTTCTTTACTCTCATGTACTTTTTGCCTGCACCGGTCGGTGGGACAGAGGTATAAACGCACCATTACGCGTAACTTGAGGTTTTTAACGTATTATACGTAAAAATTGTAATATACGTAAAAAACATGTAAAAAACATCATAAATGCGTTGAAAGAGGGGGGAAGCGAGTAGTGGGAATTGAATCAGCGCAAGCGTAAAGAGACCTACGTTACTTTTGGCATGCTCGCTCATGGCTATGCAGTTTATCAGAATACATAAAACGTTTCTGTTATGTAATGTTAACTTTACTAATTCTTTTATAATGAAAATGCAATTGTGTAAAATGAATGTTTTAATTAATTTCCTGTACTTACTTCTCTGTAAGGCACTATAACCGGACATTCTAGAATGTCTGCCATAATTATGAAAATTAGTTATATTATATAGTTATAATTAAATATTGTTTTATAATTATTTATATTAATTAGTTATATTATATAATATTTCAATTTGTACTTTGGTAAACTCATGTAACTTGCTTTGCAAAGCTTTGTTTTTCCAAGGTGCAATCCCATGTCGGCAAATAACGTCGGCGAAAGCAGAAACTCATTAGAGAAACAGAGTATACATGGTTTTCTACTTATAGTAAATCACGTATTTTACGTAGAAAACCCCCCACTCCATATGAATTTGGCGTTTTCGACGTAAAATACCTAGTAAATTACTGTAAAAAACCATGTGATTTACCTAGGGTATTTTACTTACCCAACCCTGGTCGCGACCAGTAGCAGAAACGCAACGCACACGCAACCAGGGTTAGGTAAGTAAAATACCCTTGGTAAATTACATGGTTTTTTACAGTAATTTACTGGGTATTTTACGTCGAAAACGCCAAATTCATATGGAGTGGGGGGTTTTCTACGTAAAACACTAATTTACCCTAAGTAGAAAACCATGTATAATACGTAAAAAACTTCAAGTGACGCGTCACTGCACAACCCTGCACGCAACGCATTCCGAATCCATGGGACGCCACCCCAAACCTATGAACCAGTCTATGCATACCGAGACTTTTTGAGTGGTGTGCAGTGGTGTATTGAGTGTGTGTGCTCTCAGCTTTGTGCTCCCTGTGCTCCGTGGGACCGTGTGTATTCTCTTGTGGAAAAGTGTCGCGTGTGATTTTTAATGCCAAAAGGTACTGCACGTGTTTTTCTCACATTATCAAACATACCATTGCCGTTTTTTACGAAGAAAAATAGCTTAATAGCATACTGACTGTTAAACATAAAAATATACAGAAGTTCCAGATTTCTTGAGGTATATCTTTTGAATTAATCTGCACGTATGTGCCTAATTTATAGGTCAAAATATGTTTCTTTATAGATTTAATACTGCTCCAAAAATATATATTGCTACTTTTATTATGATTATGTAGTTTAAAAATCATAAAATTACCTAGTACTTTTAAATTATCAAATTATGTCAAGAAGAAAATTCCATTGTTTAATTTTTTTGCTGCTCTCTATTAACATTAGCTAGACATCATTTTGAGTCTCACTTTGCGATATTTTGCGTAAGATTTGGTATGATTGAACTTGTGTCTCCATTTTGCGTTCACTTGCATTTAGTTATGAAAAAAACAATAACTGGGAAAGCCAGAAACCACGAACAGCAGTTTTGCTCATTTCTCTTCCCATATGGATGTGCAAAGTATAACTTATCAGGTCTTTTTGGACAAAAATATAGTACCTATTCTATATTTTTGTATAAAATTTCCAATAGATATTTCGACTGGGCCGTCGAACAACTATCTTGTATAATCAATTCATTAGGTCCCAAAAGTATTGTAGACATGAGTATATCCCCACCCTATACCCTTTCTGGCATTAAATAAAATTGCTCTGAATTTTCCAAGTGTCGTAATGCAAACATTTTTTAACTTTAAATTACAGTTTATAAAATGCACCCTCGTTACATTTCAATGTACGATTTTACCGCTTCTTTGATAAGCACTTTAGATCACGTTTCAAGATCCTAACCTCAACATTTCTTCTTTTGTATTTTAATCAATAAATATTAGAATGAAATCCTTCTTTTTATCTTTTCTGAATTTCTATTTTTGCAATAAAAACATACCTATACAGCTTAAAAATGTAGAATTTTAATAGTTTTTGACTACAAATTCTGAAGTCTGGTGAATAACTTTTCAAGGTTAGATTTGAAGGTTTCAGCCCAGCTTGTATTAAAATCAGACTTTTTTCTGCTCTGTTAATATCTATTTAATAGCTTTAACTTTTAGTTTTGAAATAGATCTCCAATTAAGGGTGTTGGACTCAAGTGCTAAGCTCAATACTCCATTTTCCATTTTACTCAACGAAAATTATAGATAAATATTTTTTCGCTCTGTAGCACTAATCTTTTTTCAAATATAAGACTGCGTACAGGGCGAAAAAATATTTAGTTTCGATACTTTTTGCATAAAACAAAGAATTCAAAATCTAACGTCAAAATACAATATTATCGCTTTACTTAAAAACTATGTGAATTAAATTTTTTTTTTTTGCTCTGTACGCATAATTCGGTAAAATAAGTTATAATATCTTAAAATGTCTTAAAAAATCTTTAAACTTTCTTAAAAATCCCTGGGAATTCTTTGAAAGCACTTCAAAATCCTGGGCAAAGTTTTCAAAAAAATAAATTTCTGCTAGTTTTCTATAAAGTATTAATTTTATTGTGAGTTGTTTTTTTTAGCTAATTTAAATAATTTATTTTGTTAACAGATTGTAGCAACAATAACTAAGCATCATGCCGCCCAAACGGGGAATGGAGGAGACTGATCGCTTGACAAGAATTGCCATAGTCAATTCTGATAAGTGCAAGCCAAAACGATGCAGGCAAGAGTGCAAGCGTTCTTGTCCTGTTGTGCGAATGGGAAAGCTATGTATTGAAGTGACGCCCAATACTAAAATAGCTTCTATTTCTGAAGAATTGTGCATTGGATGTGGTATTTGTGTCAAAGTAATGCAATATTTAATACATTTTTGCACTTATTTATTTCACTTGTGTAAAATTCATATTTATGTAATAATGTCATTTTTTTAGAAATGTCCATTTGAAGCTATATCAATTATAAATCTTCCAAGTAATTTGGAAAAGGAGACAACTCATCGGTATTCGAAAAACTCTTTTAAGTTACATAGACTTCCGATACCTCGACCCGGTGAAGTTCTTGGTTTAGTTGGTACAAATGGAATTGGTAAATCTACTGCTCTTAAAATTTTGGCTGGTAAGCAGAAGCCAAATTTAGGTCAATTTACGGTACGTTTTCAAGAACTGTAGGCTCTATGTTTCATATACTTAGTTAATCACTATTAAATGCATTTTTTTTCATATAGAATCCACCTGATTGGACAGAAATTTTAAGCCACTTCAGGGGCAGCGAATTACAGAATTATTTCACGAAAATTCTGGAAGATGATTTAAAGGCTCTTATAAAACCTCAATATGTCGATCAAATACCAAAAGCTGTTAGAGGAACTGTTCAACAATTGTTGGACAAGAAGGATGAATCAAAGAGTCAATTGGAAGTTTGCAGAATGCTTGGTAAGAAAATATAAATAAATAAGATTTAAGGGCATGTGTTACATACCATATGAGCAAGATTCTTAACCCGGGTTTTTTTCTACAATTTTTCAATTTTCAAAAAAATTGTAGAAAAAAATCCGGGTTTAAAAACTTGCTCATATGGTAAGTAACACATACCCTTAAGGACATGTACTACTTATCTGATCCCTACTTTACTGATATTTTTTTCGTTGCAACGTTATTTCTAAATTTATTCAGACAACAAATTGAAAATTTCTAAAATTAAAGAAAATATGCTAAAGTAGTTTATCTGTTCTTAAATTTCTTTGATTTAAAATTATTCAATTATGAAAGCTTCAAAATAAAAATTAATAAATCAATATATAATTATATAATTAATATATAATTTATTTTACATTAATTTTGTATTTTACAGATTTGTTGCATATACGAGACAGAAAAATTGAAGCATTGTCTGGAGGAGAATTACAAAGATTTGCTTGTGCTATGGTATGCATTCAAAATGGAGATATTTTCATGTTTGATGAGCCTTCTTCATATTTGGATGTTAAACAACGGCTGAATGCCGCTGTAACAATCAGGTCTCTTATACATCCAGAAAAGTAAGTTTACATTATATTTTGGTATTTTATGAGCAAAGTCTTAATTTTGCATTTCATAATTTATAATGTATTTCTTTTATTTGCTTTAGATTCATCATCGTAGTTGAGCACGATTTATCAGTTCTGGACTATTTGTCAGATTTTATATGCTGCTTATATGGAGTTCCTGGAGCTTATGGTGTCGTGACGATGCCCTTCTCTGTCCGTGAAGGAATTAATATATTTTTGGATGGATTTGTTCCAACTGAAAATTTAAGATTCAGAGAGGAATCTTTAGTTTTTAAAGTGTCAGAGAGTTGTACAGAAGAAGAAGTGAAACGGATGAATCATTATGAATATCCATCTATGACTAAGACAATGGAATCTTTCACTTTACATGTTGAAAAGGGTCAGTTTACTGACTCCGAAATCATCGTTTTATTAGGAGAAAACGGCACTGGAAAAACTACGTTTATCAGGATGCTTGCTGGTAACTTACCACCAGATAGTGGATCAGGTAAGCTAACTTCTTCAATTTGAAATAAATACTTCAAGTTATAAAGAATTAAAGGTGTTTTATCCTAATTCTAACTTCAAAATTCTATTTCTTAATTTTTTTAATAGTTTAATTCTATATTATTACTTTGCATTCACATTCACTTCTTTTTCTTTGTGGCCCTGATTTGAATTATCGTATGTTACAGAGAGTATTCCTCAACTTCATATTAGCTACAAACCTCAAAAAATCAGCCCTAAATCACAAGGAATTGTGAGACAACTATTACACGAAAAAATCAGAGATGCCTACACGCATCCGCAATTTGGAACAGATGTTATGAAACCATTAAGAATCGACGATATTATGGATCAAGAAGTTCAAAATCTTTCGGGAGGAGAATTGCAACGTGTCGCTATGGCTCTTTGTCTTGGCAAGCCAGCTGATGTTTACTTAATTGACGAGCCATCTGCTTATTTGGATTCGGAGCAGCGTTTGGTTGCTGCAAAAGTAATTAAAAGGTACCTTTTTTTATTTATTTTCTTTAGATCATGAGACGAAGTAGAATACAAAATAGAAACTTTTTGACATACAGTACCACTTAAAAGTGTAGGTACGCCGATATTTTAAGTTGACCTTAAAGAACTATTTAAAAATTTTCGAAAATTTTTATTTGATATCCATACGTCGAAAATTTATCCGACTTTATGACAAGTTAATTAATTAACTAATCTAAAATAAAATACAATAATCTAAGTATAATCATAAAAAATATTGTATAATTACAGGTTCATTCTCCATTCGAAGAAAACTGGATTTGTCGTAGAGCACGATTTCATTATGGCAACTTATCTGGCTGATCGGGTAATCGTTTTCTCTGGAACTCCGTCTTTAAATACAACTGCTCATAGTCCACAATCTTTATTAAATGGAATGAATAGATTTTTGGAACTTTTGGGAATTACTTTCCGAAGAGATCCCAATAATTTCAGACCGCGGATCAACAAGAATCAATCTGTGAAGGTAATATTTAACAGATTAAAATTATAAATAATAGTTATACAATTTTACGCGCCAACTTAATATTTCTGGTATACTGAAAAAACTGTTTCGTGAGAAAAAAAAACATTTTTGCTTACTAAACAGCTAATAAAATTTTTTCTTTTAACCAAATTTTGGATTATTTCAAGCATAATTTTTGAAAATTTTGTTTTGCTCAACAAGAGTTTTGGTTGGGACAATAAAAATTTGGTTGGAGAAAAAAAAATGTGGTTAACCGTATGACAACAAAACATTTTATTGGTTCCATAAAACAATTTTTTCATTATACTTTCTTTACTACATTCTGTACATTGTAATATCAAGTATAAGAGATGTACTATATTTTTTTTTGTTTTTAAATAGGATCTGGAACAAAAGAGGGCAGGGCAGTATTTCTTCCTGGAAGAATGATAATATTATTTGCAAAATGGATTGATACCTCGATGGATTGATGGAAGCAACGATCATCTCACTAAAGAAAAAATAGTCACGAATGAAAATTAAATCATGATTTCATGAAATCAGTTTGCTATAATAAAATTATTATACTTCACGTCAAAAGTTAATAAAACTTTGCATAATTATTTGATACATAAAAATATATTACATAAATAATAGGGACTTTGAAAAAAAAAGCGTTTAAGGTTGCTGGAGAAACGAACGAAAAGTAATTTCAACTGCGACATTTTGAGGCACCAAAAATACACAGTTTGAAGTGCCGTATATTTTTACGGCCTCAGAATGTGGGAATTATCCGTTGCTCCAACAGCCTTAAGTATGCAAAGTTTCGCAAATTAAATACACTTTAGTGTGAAGCCGATCAAAAGTTCCTTTTATGTAAAAATGTAAGATGCGAGCATGAAACTGCACAAACCGAGTTTTACAGATAACCATTGAGATTAGGTTTTATAGATATGCAATTAGTGACTCTTTAGAAATAATTTAAAAATTAAACTTACTTTTTTTTACATATTTTAAAAAATTTGTCATCAATTTGGAGAACAGAATATGTAAGGAAACTTACTGGCTTTTCATAATTTCTTATGTATAATTTAGCAAATAACTGGATGAGGTAAAAAAATAAATGACTTTAAAGTTATTACTGATTCTTCATTTTTTGAATTAGATAAATAAAGCATCAAATTAGATTAGGGGGGCGAACTTAACGATAAAACCAAAATTTCTGTTTGTACAACGTTCTTTGTCCTGGTGCTTGAAATTTGAATTTCCTACGTAGACCCTGCCGTTCTAGAAAACACAATCAATCTCGAAATCGTGTTCAGAAAAAGGTGAGGTATTGTTGAAATTTGGAGTATTTTTGAAAAACATGTAACAGAAACTAAGATAATATTCCAACAAAAATAATATTTGGATTCCAAATGTCTAAGAATATTTAAAAATACTTTTTTTTATACCAGATTACAGAATCTGATGGAAAATAAGTATAACTACTTTAGAATTGTTTTTATAAATATATATACAATAACCAGAAAAAAAGTTTAAAAAATTACGTTTACTTAACAATCCCTTCTTCATGACATTATTATTTTGTTAAAATAAAATGCATGCCTAAAGTTAATATTATACCACTTAAACATACTTTACAAGCGAAAAGCTATTTTTTTCTTCGAAATTAATATAAAACCTTAGGGACGTTAAATTTAAAAGTATGTACATACATACTAATATCTGATATTATTGTGGGAAATTAATAAACTCAATTTTTTACGAATCCGACTTTTTTGGTATTAATTTATTTACTGTACTATCGCGAATTGAGAAAAGTTTTAAGATACAAGTATGTTCTAAAATATTTCATATTTATTTTGTGCTATGATTTAGTTTTTGCTCACTACTTTTGATCTACTTTCTTTTTCTAAATGTGGTGTTTCTTCGTTTGAAGGTAAATTTGGTAAATCGTCTCCCTTTGCAGATGCGTGACTCTCGTTGGCAATTTCAGAAGTTTCATCCTCAAATGCGTTTGAGCTTGACTCTTTATTTCCATACACTGCAGGGTAATGTGACATGCAAGTCTGCATTAATTCAAAAGCTTTATAACAATCAGATCCTTTTGGTTCAGAAGTCGAGTAATGAAAACAGGAGAAAGCTTCTCGAAATTCAACTCCACAAGGTCCTGTTGCCATTCCCCCCAGACAAGGACAATTCCAGTTTATGTCTCCATTTGCTAATATGAGGCCTGGACTTGGTTCCGGTTCAGGAAGATCTATTTTGCTAGGTACTGCATGCTCTTCTTTAGACGCAAAGATGATTGTATCTTTGCCTTCTTTATAAATTACAGGCATGTTTTTCAGTTAATGATCCTTCTTTCTTTTCTGTAAAATAAAAAAGCATGAGGATTAACATTTCATTAATTAAAAAGCACTCAGTATATTTATTATTCACTGGCACAAAATATGAACATAATAATATTATTCTAGGAATGTAAAAAATGTCAGTAGAGTGAAATGGCTTGATGTCGGAAGTTATCGCAAAATCAAATTACATAATTCTCATTTTCTATCTGACTCTAAATTATGTATAAACAATTATTTTAAACGACTTTCCATATTTATTTTTTTCACCCTCCTGAATGAAATAATAAATTTTTAAGGTTAGAGATAAAATTAAGCTCAATTAAATTCAGCAAGAAAAAACAGAAAATAATTCCTAAGCTTGTTAATTATAAGCTTTGCGTTTAAAAATTTTTATCTGTTTTTCACTCTCACAAATGTAGATAAATATGTAATAAACTGACTTATTTGATTTATAAAAAGAACGAATTTACCGGATTTCAACTGATTTTGACTTAGAAAACATGAAAGTGATAAAAAATCTTAGGCAGTATATAGTTTATTCAATACTGAATTAAGAAATTGTAAATTCACTGACGTTTTGAGAAAAAGGCCAAAGAACGATTTATTTTACTGCAATTGCCTGGAAATCACGAAATCACAAATGATTGCAAACGATTTGAAACGATTACACCAGCACAAAGCACGATTCAACGAATATATAGAGTGACACTGACTTCGGAAAAGTAACTATAGGGGGAATGGGGGGTATAGCGCATAGAACACATACATATGGAACACACACATATGGGTACATACATATGTACAAATACGTACTAGAGGTTCTCTCTCTTATCCTATCGTATCCTATCCTGTTGTATTTTATCTTATCGTATTATATTGTATCCTATCGTATCCTGTCATGTTTTATCCTATTATATTGTATTATATCCTATTGTATCATATCGTATCCTATCACATCCTATCGTATCCTATTGTATGCTATCGTGTCTTATCCTACCGTATTCTATTGTATCCTATTGTATCTTGTCGTGTTTTATCTTATCGCATTCTATCCTATCGTATCCTGTCGTATCAAGATATGATATGATAGGATAGGATACTATATGATAAGATACGATAGGATAAAATACAATATAATAGGATACCATAGGATAAGATAGAATAAGATACGATAGAATAGGATACGATAGGAGAGTCTTGTAAAGTAAATAGCAATTTCATAACATGTGTAACAAAACATCGATTTACGTCGGCATAAAGCAGAAAATCATGAGAGGAAAAAGACGAACAGATCTGCCTATCTCTGTCACTCTCATGAGAAAAAGAGACTGAAATAAAAACAATTCTTCAGCGTAAGTAAGTCATAAATTTATTAATAAGTATATTTTATAAGTGAACAATTCATTTCCGCTTATTTTGAGTACCCATTGGTCCCTTGACATACTTTTAATTTTTTAATATAAAATGAAATCTCATAAATTTGTAGGTTATTTGGCCGTTTGTGGGGTTATCAACACAAATCAAACGGTCAAATAACCTACAAATTTATGACATTTTATTTTATATTCAAAAATTTAAAATATGTCAAGGGACAAGTGGGTACTCAAATAAGTGGAAATGAATTGTTCACTTATCAAATATACTTATTAATAAATTTATGACTTACTTACGCTGAAAATTGAAAAGTTGCAAAGGGGTGTATATTTGTCCCTTTTTCGCCAAAGCTAATTGGTTGAGAGCATTTTGGGCGGGTGAAGCTTGGTGGAGCTCAACCAATTAGCTTCGGCGAGAAAGGGACAAACATACACCCCTTTGCAACTTCTCCCTCTGACGCATTATCACGCGATTTCCTACAGTGTCCCGCAGTCCATTTCTATATGTCGATGACTCAGACGGCCCTGAGATCGGGTCGTCACAATTTTCCTACTTCGGGAAATGCTTCGTGTGAACCATGCGTGTATGAACCATGTGTGAAAACACGTAATTCTCATGTCACCGCATTGTGCATCTGTGTACTGTGTACATTTAGGCCGGTGAGTGTGTGAGAGAGAGCCGTGCGTGTCGCGTGAGAGGAAAAAGGAAGGAAGGAAACAGTAGACGACGTCCGACGAGACAACGACAGCAGGAGGAAAATAATAAAAAAGTGTCTGCCTTCTTTCACCGGATGAAAATAATCGTCCTTTCGTACCAATGATCCGCACAAATCCAGGACTTAATTAATAAACGAATCGATCGGCGAAGTGTTTTTCCATCTTCTGGGATATAATAATCCTCAACCAAGAAAATTTTCATTGCTCATCCAACCATCAGTCTTTTCATCTCAAAAACATAGACAATATCACGAAATACTCAAAAATCTAAAAAACATCGAAAAGCTCTGCATGTTTCTCGAGAAAACTGGCGTTTTTCGGGAAAATAAGAATTCAACTTGAAAAAAAATTGTTGGATAAGTTCGAAAGTCAGAGTACTTAGAGTTCGACGTAGTGTGTCGTACTTAGTGTACAAAAAAATCGTCATCAGATAATTAAGATTTTTAGTCGCCAAGAAAGGGTGACAAAATTTCAAAGATTTGCATTCTATGAGCACTAAGGACCAAGAGGACCCTGGAGAAGACCTCGCTTCCAGGTACACATTTTATTTGTTGTTTGGAGTAATTTAAAAAACATTTTGATTGTTGAACTTTTTATTTGACAATAATTTTGAAGGAACATGGCTTAAATTTATATTATGCTTCTTTTTCAGTTCTTTAAAATTTTCACGCGTGTCACGTTTCAATCTTGGATGTCACATTAAGTTTGTTTACGTTGCGTGATTTCCTTGATTTTACTACGTCTTGTCGTGCTATTTATAGTAGATAGAGAAGAATAATTTTCGTTGAGATACCCAGAAGTTAACATTTTTGATTTTGAGATTAATTGAGTTTTGTATTTTGTTAATGATAAATTCGAAATAGACTGAGATTACATGGAGAATGTGCATAGTCATTCATGAGCTTTTTGTGACCTTGAAGATAATAACTTTTTTGGTTGAGATTTTGGAAAGCCTTTGTGCTCTTTGTCCTTTTTGTAGCTTATTGCGATTTATTATCAAACTCGAATATAGTTATTTTGACAAGGGAATTGCTAAATATTTTATTGGTGTCCGATGATAAATTTGTTATTTAAATAATTTGAACACATTGTAATTGTTTCCTAAATATTTGATATTTTTTAATATTCCTAATCATCTTATCTTGCTCTTATCAAATTAATTTTAATTAAACAGTCTATGATTATATAATGATTGTATTTCTTATATTTAAATAGACTAACTATTATTACTAATAGTACCTAAATAATTTTCAGGGTTGGAGCCGAGAGCCCTTGTAGCGATATGAAGCGAGCTGCTGCAAAAAAACTAATTGAGCGATATTTTTATCAACTCACAGATGGTTGTGGAAATCCCCAGTGTGATAATCAAAACTGCTTTTCTAGTGGAAAGGTATTAAATAAATTAAATATGAACAAATTGGAAAACATTTATTTGGAATCAACTTACAGTTAAAAACATTTCATAAATAAGAAACAACTTAACAGTACCATAGATTTATCTTTGGCAGCGCAGAAAACTTCTGCAGTAGATTTAGCCTTGCTTTCATTTTTAAGAAACTAAAATAATAATTTGGTTTGTTCTCAGGTCACAAACCTCACACCAAATCAAGCAGCGGCTCAGGCGATTCAGCTCTTTTCGCAAGAAGCAAGGCTTTGCGATGGTACGCAACCAAGCAAAGTCGCTAGGACGACTCTTGAACCAGGCCCAGCCTCTCTGGCAAAAAGTCTCCCAGTGAAGAACGTGAATCCCACTTGTTCCGTCGAAGGTACACAAACTACTGTCTCAGGCGAAGTTTTGCAGAATAACCACCAAAATCCAAATTCCATTGAAAATCTATCCACACCCAATCCTTCCAACAAAAATGCCTCCGGAGACGATAAGTCGAACTCAGGAAAAATGCAGATCGTTGTCGAGATCGTGGATTCAAGTCTTCCGCTCAAAGCGGAAAATCCACAATTTGAAATTAATCAGAACATTAGCCCAAATCAAAATACGGAAGCTCAAGTTAATCCTCAACCCAAAACTGAAATAAATTCAATACATTCTCATAAAACAAAAAGAAAATCTCTCGGAAAAACTGAAAGAGATCATACGATTTTAGGTAAAAATTCACCTAAAGAATCCAACAAAAGAATTAGTAGAAAGAAACCGCGGGTATTAAAGTCAAAATTGGAAAGGAAAGTTCCATCGAAATCTATTTTTAGCGAGGACGACGATGAAAGTATCGACATTGATTTCCTACCAATAAAAAGGGCGCACCATACTACCAAATCTAAAAGGAATCAAGAAACTTCGAGCTTCGCTCAAATTTTAAAATCTAATGACGTTTACGTACCGAAAAGAAGATATAGGAGACGTTTTAAGGGAAAAGTAAAGAAAAATATGAGAATGACCAAAAGAAAGTCAACTGAGACGAAAAGGCGACCCTATCGATGTAAAAATCCTGGAAGGTGCGGAAAACATCGCGTGAATCGTTTTGTTGCTAAATTATTTGTATTAGCACTTTATTTGAAGTATATCGACGCGAGAAGATACATAAACTCTGCTTCGATTGTTTGAAATTTGAATTATTCCAAATTTATTCAGTTCGACTCATCGCTCACGGATTTCCCTTTATGTTGTTAAAGTCATGAAATTCCTTTTCCTATGTATGAATCCTATTCTCCAATAAATTGAATAAATCTTGTTCAATGTCCTTGGATCATTTCCTTTTAAGTTTTTGGATTTTATACGGTCCGTTAAATTTTATTTTTTAAAGGATTCAAACAGAAGCTTTTTAAATTGGAAGACTCTTTAATTCCAAATTGTCTTCTAAATAAAATCAAGTTCACAAAAAATATAGAGTATAAATGTTTTAAAAATAGGGAAGGAGGAACCGTACCTTACAGAAGCGAAGCTCTTGGAAATAATAGAGACATGCAAAACCGAAGGGTCGTATTCTCTCCTAATTCGAACCTTAGGCGAGGTTTTCTCCTCAGCGGAATCTTTAAGTCGGAGTTTTCAAAAGACAGAGAAAAACGATTCACCTTTGACAGCTTTACTAGATAGAGCACCTGTTTCGTTACTGAGACCTCCTGGAGATTTAAATAAGGAAGCTGTGAGATCTCTCCAAGGAGAGGACAAGGAAGAAGATAGCAGCGATCCATCACCTGCGATTCCACAACCTGATGATACTAGTGTTGATCTTCCTGCTGTTCGAAGAGCTTTCAAGGCTTTGTGGTCATTGCCAGGTATTATAAAAAAATTATGCTAATAAAAGATAATTAAATAAATTTAAATCTTTATCTTAAATTTAATCTTTATCGTTCTAGGTGATGCTTTTGAATCAGCCTTGGTCCATGCCCTAGTCACGCTGGCCGATACCATAGAACTAGACTTAAGGGTATTTGGAATAATGCCCTCTGATAGTACCGATACTTTGTTAAATGTGTTTCTAATAGTCTTTGAAATTCCTGTTTTGGGAACCAGCGATTATTTAGAACTAGCTCTCCATATGTTGTGCAAAGCTGCTAGTTGTTTGCCTCTTTCTGCCCAAGCAAAATTGGCACGGATTTGGGCCAGGCATTGCAAACCAAGACTTGAAGGTCTTCTTCAATCTCTTCAACAACTTATAACAGTCAAGGTAATTTGGAAACTAATAAACAAACTTTAAAAATCTAATAGATATAGAGAATAAAATTTTTTTTCTTAACAGGTTATTGGTGGATCTTTCACACGTGATTACTGCGTTCAGGACGCGGACACCATAACGGCACCTACGAAAGTGATGAAAATACTCTACTATGCTAGCATTTTAGGTGGAGAACTAGACTCAGTTGAATTATCACGAGATGAAGACGTCAATACGGCGAGTGCTGATAAAGTTGGCACAAAGCCAACGAGTTCACAGACAAATCAGGTTCATATTTACATTCAATTCACCCTCTTTACAAAGAATGAAATGATACATGAGTTAACGAAATATTTAAAATTGTTGCTGCAGGATCCTTTGGCAAAAGCACTTGGAATTTCCTCTCTAGATGCTCGTAAACCTTTTATCTCCTTCACGGAGTTTTACAATGAACCACTAAGTGATGCCGTAGAAATGGACAAGGATTTTGCTTATTACAAAAGCGATCAACCGATGAAATTTAGTTTCATGAACTTTGCTTTTATTCTAACTCCTGCCACCAAAACACTGGGTCTCTATTATGATAATCGAATAAGGATGTATAGCGAACGACGAATGAGTTTTCTTCAAACTGTTGTCGGTCAGCCTACGAATCCATATCTTAGATTAAAGGTATGCAGATTTTGGGCACTTTTAAAATTTGAAAATGTCTGTCTTATGCATATTTATTATTTATTCTTCTTTAGGTTCGGAGAGACCACTTGATAGATGACGCTTTGGTGGAATTAGAAATGGTAGCGATGGAAAATCCCACGGATCTTAAAAAACAGCTCGTTGTAGAATTTGAAGGTGAGCAAGGAGTTGACGAAGGTGGAGTTTCAAAGGAATTTTTCCAGTTGGTTGTGGAAGAAATTTTTAATCCTGACTACGGCATGTTCACGATGCAGGTGCTTATAATGTGAAGTTTTTCTTAATAAATTTTTAGGACCTAAAATTGGAATTCCTAAATTTTTCAATACTTTTCATCTTTACAGGAAGACACACAAACTACGTGGTTTAACCCCACCTCTTTCGAAAGCGATGCTCAATTCACGTTAATCGGAGTGGTCCTTGGCCTCGCAATCTATAATAACGTTATTTTAGATGTTCGTTTTCCAATGGTGGTTTATAGAAAACTCTTGGGAAGGAAAGGAAGTTACGCAGATTTAGAAGATTGGAGTCCAACTCTTTTTAGAACACTCTCAGACATTATGAATTACACTGCAGACGATATTCCTGAGACGTTTATGCAGACTTTCAGGGTTGGCTACAAGTAAGTAGATTTCTTAGAATATACTAATACTAATAAAGGAATTTATTGTTAAGACACTAGCCTGACACTGTTTTTTCTGCTTTTCGTTACAGAGATGTTTTTGGCACAGTTCTATTTCACGATCTAAAGGAAAATGGAGACGAGCTTTATGTTAATCAGGAAAATAAGAGGGAATTCGTCGACCTGTACGCCGACTTCTTATTGAATAAGTCAGTCGAAAGACAATTCAAAGCTTTTAGACGTGGTTTTCAAATGGTAACGGACGAAAGTCCACTTGCCTTGCTTTTTAGGCCTGAAGAAATTGAACAGGTAACTATTAGCTGTGAATATTTTATTTACTCTTAAAAAAAAAAATTGCACTTTTAAATTTGCCTTATTTTTCTCAGCTCGTGTGTGGGAGTAAAATATTCGATTTTGCTGAACTTGAGGCAGCGACAGAATACGAAGGTGGATATACTGTTGAGAGCGAAGCGGTTAAAAACTTTTGGACAGTGGCGCATTCTTTACCTGCGGAAAGTCAACGACGGCTTCTTCAATTTACTACAGGTAGTGATCGAGTTCCTGTCGGTGGGCTGTCCAGATTAAAAATGGTGATTGCTCGTCACGGACCTGACTCTGATAGGTAATTAAGATTTCACTAAAAAGAATTTCAATTTAAATTATAAATTATCGTTACATTTAAATTGTAATTTATGGCTTTTCTTTCAGGTTACCAATAGCACACACGTGTTTCAACGTGCTGTTACTTCCAGATTACAACACAATTGAAAAACTACAAGACAGGCTTTTAAAAGCGATAAATTACTCAAAAGGCTTCGGTATGCTGTGAGCTCAAGTTTTTTCTCGAGGGAAGATCCCGACGCATCTTAATTCCCTCCCCTATTTATTTAAATCCGCGGACTTTTATGCGTATTCGAGATACACAAAAAGGACGTTTACCGAATCAGTGATCGAGCTTGAGGCTTGAGAGAGATTTTCAAAGTAATAATGCTCTCTCGAGGGTTAAGTTTAAACAGTGTACAAAATATAAATCAATCAGATTCTTTTTCTTTTGCAAGAATCGTGGAGTTTACTACGATTCTTTATTTTGGTTTTTTTTAGAGGATTTTTCGAAGGCGAGTGCGTTTTTAAAGTTTTTTAAGGAAGACGAGACTGAGGACATGAAGAGTATAACCGAGACCCCAAAGACACACGAACTGCGTGACTGTGATGTGAGAGAGAATGGAGAATGCCGAGCGAGCTGTCGATGTAGATTGTAAACGTAGGAGAAAAATATTAAATAGACTACTGAAACCGAAGCTCAAATCAAATGATGCCGAATGCAGAGTGACGGTGGCGAATTTGGGAATATATATGAGATAAAAATAAATAAGAACAATAAATTCTAAAAATGATATGTTAAAGAAATTTTTCTAAGGAAACTGGAAATGGAAAACGGAGAACGAAAATAATTGTTTACTGTCTACTGTTTTTTTTTATTCAGTTTCGTCTTACGCTACAATCATTCTCGATAATCGATCAAGGCAAATTTGTATAAAGATTTGTAATTAGCGACTTTCTAACAGACGCACTCCGAGTTTACCTTAGTCGTGTGACAATAAAGATCATTCAAAAGGCATTTGGTTCCTTTAGAGTAAAATATTCTTAATTTTAAGTTTTTAAAACTTAGTACAAATGTGTTTAAAAAACGCGGTAGTAGAAAAGATGATATAAAATTAAATTATTAACGGAGCTGGGTCGCAAGAGCATGAGATTCAAGTGTATATTTCTTCTATGATAGTTTTTTTTTAACTTCCAGAAATCTAATTCAGTTAAAACTTACTGCTCGGCTCCAATTATATTTCCTACTTTAGACGGATAAATTCCCATTCTTTTAAAACTCTATAAAAGAATCAGATCTCTTTTAAATTTGTATAAGACACGAAGATAAGAATATAAAATTAAATTATTACCTAACATTCTAGAATGGACGGACTTTTGTTATCTGAACGGACAGAGTTCAATAAGGCAACACCATTAAATTGAAGTTAAAATTATATATAAAAATTGTGTGTTAAAAATCAAAGCAAGGTGTTTTGCCTTAATTTTGAGATAAGCCACGAATTTCCAATTGGATTTAAAATTGAAAATTGAAAATTGAAAATGGCAATAAAATGCATCGTTTGTACAATTATTTACACCGAAGGGCATGAACGTTGCTAGCTTTGTAGGATAATTGTGATTTCACGTAGTGAAATACCAAAAGATCGCCATTGTTGATAGGAGAATTCCGGAGATAGATAATCCAGAGGCTCCATTGCATCTGTTACGGAAGTAACAGAAGCACCAGGTCACTTCGTCGTAGTAGTCTCGATGAATATCGAGCTCATGAATACTGTTGTTTACGTAGTGACCGAGTCTAACATCTTTGGCAGCTGCACGACAACCTTCATATCGGTCTGCAGGCATATCAGTTCTGAAGGCTCGAACCGAACTTAGACACTCTCGAGTAATTATTGTTTCAGCTGGAAAGAAAAGAATTTTTCAATTATATTTTCTTTTAAATTTTGGAATTTAAATTATAAACAATTCTTTTTTACCTCCTTTTCTTTCGATAATTTTCACGCATTTATCATCTTGCTCAGGACAAGATTCAGCCCAGTAAAGCCAACTTAATTCAGGTCCACATCCTGGATGATTACTGTTACATCTGTAGCAGTAAAGACTTTCCCCTATAAAAAGAAGTTGTTTGTTTGCAGACCATAAATTAATTAAGATATTTTGAACATTCAATTATCATAAATCTGATAAAAAATAAAATCTTAGGGCTGATTCCACCAACTGTGAATAAATTTTTATCCTTGATTAACTTCAGTTAATTAATACTTTGCGTACGCAAATCAAGGATTTAATCAACAATTAAAATTTAATCACAGTTGGTGGAATTGGCCCTTAATAATTTAAAATAAAGTAAACAAAATGTAAACCATTTTTTCATTACGAAAAATGAATTTATTTATTTATTTAAAACATAAAAAATTAGTAGCAAAAACAAATATTTTTCAATATCAACAAATTCTTACATTTATGAGGTATAAAAATCTACAAGAAATAACCAAAGATGCTTTTAAATTTTTACAAAAATAAATATATTTTAGAGTAGGAATATTATTTACAATTTTTAAAGTAATTTATTGATTCAACAAAAATATAGGAAATAATTCCATTCCGCATCAACAGGTTATTATAACCTATAAACGAAAGATTCAACAATTTTCGATAAAACAACAACTTAAAAAATACAAAAACACTCATGTTTTGAAAATCATTATAACTATTTTTGATTTATGAATGAACTCCCTTTTTAAACTAATTACTCGAAAAATTACTCTTAACGAAGCCACGCCCTCCAAAAGTTTGGTATTTTAATTTAAAAGATTTTAAATATCAGAATATTTACCTTCTTTGGCTAAAAAACTCAACAAGAGAAAAACACACACGGCTTTTGTCCACATTTTGTCTTTTTAAACTTTCTTAAACAACAATTGTTTTGGCAATAATTCTAAACAATAATTTGTTTACTCCACACCTTAAAACCTCACCAAGTTCGACTCATTGACAGATTGACTCAAATTTGAAAAGTGGGGGTTTAGTAATTTCTAGTAATATCCGGAAAGTAACACTCTGCAAATTGAAGTTCCTAGATTCAGTTAAGCACGGACTAGTGATATTTATTTTGTACAGGGAAAATGTTTACCAGACTTACAATTAGAACGCGATTTTGAGATTTACTTTCCGGAGTAAAGAGTGACATTTCGTTTTTCAAGTTTTTAGTTGCAAAAGTTAATATCCAAAAGTAAAAATGGTAAAGTTTTATATTTTTATTGATATTCGTTATCAGTTTGAAGCATTGGTATAGATTTTAACTTAATTTTGACAAGGAATTGTCTTCTTTAAAGAGCAAATATCTTTTTCGAGGTTATGTGCTTAAATTTTTTTCAGCTAAAAGAATATTTTAATTTGTTTTATAATAAATACAATATTACATTATATGTTAAAGGACTTTAACGATCATTTGTAATAATATAATCTATTTTTAACTTTACATATTATTTTGACTTATAAGTCTTCAGCAATTCTGTTTTTTTGGATATATATAAAAAAAATTGTATTTTTTAAAAGTATTTCTTTTAAAAGGAGGTTTAATAACAATTTAATTAAACTGTATAGAGTAATTTCCATCAATATCTAATATTTATCATTTTTTTAAAATAAATCTACTATCTTTATCTTCAAAAGCTGGAATTGTCAAAAATTGTGAATTTCATTATAAAAATACAATTATAAAAATATCATTATAAAAATAACTGTTTAGTTATAATTAATGTATTAAACAATGAATAATTTTTTAAACAGAGTTTCGGTTACGCCGCTGCGAACGTAAAGCCCCAACTTCAGCAAAATGAATTTGGCATGGGAGACGTTAATTATGGAATTAAAAGCCCCATGGTTGCAGGGTGAGTAATCAATAAAATATATCTAATTAAGATAATATAAAAAAATGTTAAACTGAAATATATTTCCTTCGAGCGAAAAAAATTTGAAATTACCGTGTTTTAATATATTTTATTTTTCAGGTTGGGAGCAACAAGACAGAAATTAGGATTCAGTCATCCTCTCGAAGGTTCCGAGAAAATGGTACGATATCCCAAATTTTTTTAAACTTCGTAGAAGTGTAATTTTAAAGTAAATATTAATATTATTGAAAAATATTTCGAATTGAATTAGATTTATTTAATTTAAAATACTTGCCTTGTTTTAATAGTTCATCAAGAACAAAGAACGAATGGACATGGTCATGCTGCGAAATGCCCAGGGCTTACACGCTCCAATGAGATTGGCAATGGAAATAAAAGCTGCAGAAAGAGTAGGCAGACTTCCATTTTTGCCCTCTTCAATGGCAATGCGAGATTCGCTTCTTGGAAAAGACGTAGAAATTGGGTATTTATTCCTTATTTTTCGTATCTTATCTTCAGAAAATGACACTATTATATTTATTATTCAAATTACCACTTGTTAATATAGTTTTACATTAATATTTAATTCAATATTTTTACAGTTTCGAGGATATTCTCAATACTCCAGAATTTAGAGAACAAATGGGTCAACCACACGCCGTTGTAGAAAAAAGTCTCGGAATTCTGTAAGATTAGTGTTTATTTGCTTTCTTTTTTATCGATTAAATAAAACAGGTTCGTAATTATTAATGTACGACTTAATTGCAAAAAAACTAGATTCAATCTTTTCCTGCCTCTCCTTCAATGCAAAAATATAATTATCTAAAGACTTCATTGTTTGTGTATAGTTTTAGAAAAAAATTAATCCATAGCATCTATTTGTCGGGCCAAACGAGATCATTTACTCGAATTCTGCAGATCTTTTTCACTTCTTCAATTCCTAGATTAATTTCAACTTCTCGAGAATTTTTCACACGAATTTGTATTGCTGAGAGGATTGCTTGCATTTTGTTTTCTCGGGCACAAATCACGAAAGGGAACTGGAATTTTTCCTTGTATCTAAAAATTAGAAATGTAAATAATTAGAAATGTACTATTAAATTTTTCAGTTTAAAATTAAAGCTCTACCACTAAATTTGAAATAGTTCTAGTAAAAACTTACACGCTGTTATGATTGCTCAAAGTCTGTTTTTCTTCTGTAGTTAAACTATCAAGACCCGCTAATTTTTGCTCATTCTGAGATTCTTCAGTAAGTTTCCCTTCATCCAAAAGTTTTCCTGCTAACTCTGGATGCTTTTGTAAAATAGTTTCCTTGTCTGAAATAGTAAAATAGAAGAATATTATAGGAACGAGATTTCATATTACATTATAGAGCACATTAGTAAATTAGATAAATACCGAGAATTTTAAGTTTATCTAAGTAAACATCAAAGGCTCTTTTCAAAGCTTCACAAGAGGGAAAAGGTCGTTTGGTAGCAACTTCTTTTGCAGCTTCAGGACAATGTTCGATCACATTTCCAAATAGCCACTCAAATTGTTCATTTGGTAACGCATTCACTTCTGTGATACTCAAAATTCCACCGGTAGACATTTTTCTTAAATTCTGAAAAAAAATTAAATTTTAAATGTTTATTTACATTATATACTTTTATATAATTTAGATTATTCTTTGCTACATGAAATATCTGTGATACTTACAATCGTTAGCACTTGCCGAAGAGCAACTAATCGCTTTTCATGGACTTATCTGTTTTCAGTTAATGAACCAGAATTTCATTCGTCATAAGAAACATGAACCTCATTGGGGAAAAAGTTTTATCGGTGTACAATTATACATGTATACCAACACTTCCAGACTGTGTAAATTGTATTAACACACACACACACACAATTAAGAGAGAAGTTCTGACAAGTTCTGATTAATGCAAGTGGCATTTTACAAGCGCAACTCGTACCGTTTTTACATCATGATCACGTGTCGAAGTATTTATTAAAATCTGCTTACAGAGTACAAGGAATAAGTACTGATTTTAAAGTAATATATTTTTTTGAAAAAGAAAAAGGTTTTCAAGTTTTTTGTGCCTTGAACTTTTAAATTTTAGAAATTTTTAATTTAAAAAGAATCTTAAATTCAAATTTCTTAAAGAACTAGTATAAGAATACAATATGAAAATGTAGTGTATATTTAAATGTGTAATTAAAAAAGAAAAAAGTTATCTGTAAAGCAATTGTGGAAGGAATTTCAAGGAATTTAGATATGTCGGTATACATATATATATTAAAGTAGAATAACTTTTTCAGTTTCCTGAAAGATGTCGCTACTCGTTTTTAATTTGCTATCAAAGATAATTTTGAATTCAATATTATAATTTATACCGTTGCAATTCATAATTTCTAATTTATTTTAAATTTTGGAAAAATGTACAAAACAATCACATTTTTTACACTAAAACAAATTTCTGATGATTCTTTAATTCTATGTACATAATCATTTTATTTTTCAGGTCTAAAACTTCGCATTAGTTATAAATTAGCCAAGTTATAAGTTAGTTATAAGTTATAAGTGATAAATTATTATTATTAGTGATATACTATTATTAGTTCAAATTATTATTATTATAAGTTATAAGTTAGTGTTAGCCAAGTTATAATGTAAATATTCGATTTCTTCATTTTACTCAACAAATATTAAATTTGGAATTATTTCCCTCTTTAAAATTAATTAATTTGTAACTAGAATTATGCACACAGAGAGTGAGAAAATTTCTAATTCAAATATTTTTAAAGTAAAACGAAAATATTGAATTTACAAGTCAGATTTTCAATTCTTCGCTCTGTACGGAATTTTATACATATTTGAAAAAAGATTAGCGCCACAGAGCGAAAAAAATATTTATCCTAAATTTTCGTTGATTAAAATGGAGAATTAAATTTTGAACTTAACACTTGGGTCCAACGCCCTTAATACAAAGAGTATCGAAATTAAATATTTTTTCGCTCTGTACGCAGTTATATATTTGAAAAAAGATTAGCGTCACAGAGCGCAAAAATATTTATCTGCAATTTTCATTGAGTAAAATGGAGAATAGGATTTTATCTTAACTCTTGAGTCCAACGCCCTTAATAAATAGATAAACAAATTTGAGAATGAATTTGAGGTTTCTGTATGTAATTCTGTAATTCATGAAGTTTCTGGTTACGTCTTTTTTATTAGTTTTCATCGGCAGATTATCCCTTCGGAGGCGTCAATTCTCGATTCCGAAACTTTATAGCCCCTATAAAAGTATCTATTTGTTGTTTTCGGTCCTGGTCGAATCTCTGAAGTTTGAAGTCTGGACCAGCTTTTTGAATGAACAAAAAGTATATTTGAAATTCTAAAGAACCTAAATTTAAAGGATTTCGTGGTATACCATTATCCTGTAGTATATAGTACATATTATATTCGACAGTATACACGAAGCCATGTTCGAATTCATGGGTCCAATTATGATCCAGATGCCGACTAACATCCTTTTCAATTCTTTTCATATTCTCAAACCGAAGAAACTTCTTTTCTTCCTCTTTCTATTTTTTTTACTTCTTTTCCTTTTTTCTTCCGGCTTTCAGGTTCCATATCCTGAATTCTGATTTCCTAGTTATTCTGAATTCCATATTATTAATAATTTAATTTGTAACACAATATTGATATCTCATTCAAAAGTGTTCTTGAATCTTTCCCAATATTTAAAATTCTAAACTACAATTTTGATTTTATTTAAGGGTGTAAGTTCTAATCTAAAAATTCGATTTCTTCATTTTACTCAACAAATATTTAATTTGTAATTTTTTCCCTCTGTAGAATTAATCAATTTGTAATTAGAATTATGCGTACAGAGCGAGAAAATATCTAATTCAAATATTTTTTAGATAAAATGAAAATATTGAATTTTGATGTCAGATTTTTAATTCTTCGTTTTAGGCAAAAAGTATCGAAATTAAATATTTTTTCGCTCTATACGCAGTCTTATATTTGAAAAAAGATTAGTGCTACAGAGCGAAAAAATATTTATCTTAAATTTTCGTTGAGTAAAATGGAGAATGGAATTTTGAACACTTGGGTCCAACGCCCTTTTAACATTCGTTTTATAAAAACAAAATTTATTGTTACAGATAATATAGATCAGTCATGTAAAACCATGTTGGTGGGTCCCTGGTTCTAGATTTAAATCCTAATAATATGTAATCTAATAATCTATAAGAGTAAACATAATATAATTATATTTACTAATATACACACTAATATAATTCTCGGCAGTTCCACTATATCCTATATATATTATAGTCTATATTTTGTAACTGTAGAAGGATGAGGAGACGAAGGTGGCAACGAGTCCCAGGGGAGCCCTTGAGTTAACTACCAGATCGATGTCCAACCCCAACTCGTCCACACCCCCTGGAAGCGTCGCCACTTCGAATCTCTACAAACATCACGAACCCACTCCCCCACGATTATCCCCACGCCTTCTGAGGCCCCCACCCCTTGTTCTTTTTATGCTTTGGTTCTCCAGAATCACAATTCAAGTTTCCGAGCAAACTACCGCAGAACAATTTTACTATCGTTTCACTTCGTTTCTCACCCACTATATGCAACATATATTGTAGATTTCTTTCCGGGTGTTACGTTATACGAACTCAAATTAGAGAAGTGTGAGGTTTAATTTATCACGCAGAGAGGAAAAATTTGTTAAATTTTTTCCTTCGAGTGGCACACGATTTAAATCGATTTTAAAGTCATTTTAAGGGTGTTGGAGCCAAGTTGTAATCCAAAAATTCGATTTCTTCATTTTACTCATCAAATATTAAATTTGGAATTTTTTCCTTTTGTAAAATTAATTAATTTTTAATTAAAATTATGCGTACAGAGCGAGAAAATATCTAATTCAAATATTTTTTAATAAAATGAAAATATTGAACTTTTAAGCCAAATTTTGAATTCTTCGTTTTCTGCAAAAAGTATCGAAAATAAATATTTTTTCGCTCTTTACCTAGTCTTATATTTGGAAAAAGATTAGTGCTACAGAGCGAAAAAATATTTATCTCTAATTTTCGTTGAGTAAAATGGAGAATAGAATTTCGAGCTTTAACACTTGGGTCCAACGCCCTTAAACAGAAATATTTTATCAAGAATAAATGGTTGCTCTGTTTCGTTGAAAATAAAGTATTCTCTTTAGTAACACTTTTCACTCTTCTGTTAATTCAGATTTTATTTTGAGAACAAAATCTTAGCTTATATAAATTCTCGACAGGAAACAAAATGTGAGTTGATATCAAGTATAGTTAAGTTTACCTAGGCCTTACTATCAACGTCGAAACGAATGTTCTGAGATTCCATGAACCAAAAGACCTTCGATAAGAGTGTGTACATTAAACAAAAAAAAAAAGAAAGAAAATAAAAAAAAATTCAACAAATTTCACGTCTGGATTAATCCTTAGATAAGCATAACAGACATCAAATTTTTTTTCTCTATGAAAGAGAAATCTAGAAAATATTCCCTTCCTAACTTTAATTGAATTTCTAGATTTTCTCTCGGATTTTGTACTCTACAAATCATATTAAAATATTTCTATGAATAGTATATAATAAATTATTAATTTTAATTACTAATTTTAAAGGAATAAAAAATCAGTACACCAAACTTATTAAACATAAGTACGTATATTTTTGACATTTTCTGCTACTTACAAATCATCCTAACATAAAAATAATAATTATATTGACTAAGCCTATAAGTATTGAATAATAATAATAATAGATTATACAATAACATTAGTCAGCTTTATTACTCAATATTATTATCGAAATTTCAATCATACTCATAACATTATTATCACAGTGGATATATACAATAATAACTTATAAATTCCTCACATTATAAATTACTTATTTATAATACATATAGTGTATATAATGTATACATTTATACAATATACTTTATATGCATTACAAGTATTATAAATATAGAAGACGTGTAATAATGTAAGTATGTACATATCAAAACAGATCCGTGTGAAATCTTTCATTCTTTATTTGGAAGTCATTCAAAACATAATATCATATAATGAGTTAACAGTGTTAACACTCAAGGCACACGACAGTTTTATAATTATGGGTAGTAACATCTGATTATTTATAATTGTATGGTTTTTAATTTTCCTAGCTTATACGGATAAATTAGATTACGTCAAAAAGATCAATTAACTATTACTTTTTTTAGTAAGGCAGAAATTACGTATGTCATATGTACATAAAATTTCATAAGACGTCTTTCGATTTTAATATAGAAAATTTATACAAAAGCAAAAAAGAGAAAAAATTAACTAGATTTCTCCATTTTTTTATCTTTTTTTTTAGAATCGTTTTCTCTCGATTTATCTTCTCCTAAAATAAATAAACGGAATAAAATTATCCCCATATATGAATAATTATTGAAGAAATTCAAATGCAAATCTCATTTTTAATAAAGGGTATTTATAAAAAGCCCTGTCTCTAATAAAAATTTGTTTAAAATCTTTTTTCTCTTGGAAAATGATTTTAACATATTAAAATATTTTGAATATTTAAAATATTTTCAAATCGTTTTTCCCTGGAAAAGGATTTTAAAATATTTTCAAATCGTTTTTCTCCTGGAAACCGATTTTAAACAAATTTAAAATAAAAAGACAAATTATTAGTATAATCAGACTTTGCTTTTATTGTTATTAATATTAAAATAATATAAATATAAAATGCAAAGTAAAGTCTGATTATACTAATTTGTCTTTTTATTTAATGATTGAGCGCCAAATAAGAGACTGCCTTAATTTCCGCCTCAAAACCCGATAAGTATGAACGAGTATGAGTCTGGCCAGTGTCAAAGTAAAATTTCCGCTCGAGTTCTAATTGGGATTAGATGTGATTGGGCCAAATTCCGAGATCTTCATCCGAACTAGATAGTCACAATCCCAGGACTGAGTGGGTGTGATGTGGATGATGAGGAGGATGACTAGGATGAGTTGTATGTAAAGAGGGTGGAGGGTGACCCAGTGCAAGTGGATGAGGAGCATGAGGAGTTAATGGAGGAGTCGCTCCATTTTGCATGAGACTTCCGATCATGCTACTCATTCCTGAAAATCCAAGACTGGCCATACTTCCGACAAGTTGTTCCGTTGTTGGCTTCACGTCCTTTTGTTCAAGTTCGTCCCGCTTCTTGGACTGCTTGCGTTCCTTTGCCCTTCGGTTTTGAAACCAAATTTTCACCTAGAATCCAAAAAGAGAGATTTCTCATTATTCATTTCCTGTTAATTTTTTAATAATTAATTTTAATGAATTTATTCATTTTTTAAGGAAAAAAATAATAAGTATAATAAAAATATTTTGTGCGACAATTAAGGGTATTGGAGCCAAGTTTCAATCTGAAAACTGGATTTCTTTATTTTACTTGAAGAAGTTGGAGCTAAGATCTGATGTAAAAATTCGAATTCCTCATTTTACTTAAGAAATATTAAATTTGGAATTTTTTCCCTTTGTAGAATTAATCAATTTTCAAGTAAAACTTTGCGTACAGAACCAGAAAATATCTAATTAAAATATTTTTTAAGTAAAATTAAAATATTGAATTTTGAAGTCAGATTTTGAATTTTTTGTTTTATGAAAAAATATTTATTTACAATTTTCGTTGAGTAAAATGAAGAATTGAATTTTGAGATTAATATTTGGATCTAACGCCCTTAAGTTATTGACCTTTATGAATAGTCCTTTAAAAGAAGTTTGAAAAATAGACAGTTTAGAGTTGAAGAAATAAAAATCGCATAAAGATATTTTTTTTCAATAAAAACAAGAAATTAATGGTTTTAGATAAGAAGTTTTGTGCGTCATAACTCGAAGTCCTTTCTTTCAAATAAAATTTTGACGTTTCACTTCTGAGAATGCTATTTTAGAGCATTATTGTCAGAGTGAGTCGATATATAACCCACGGCATTCCTTAATTTATTGCCACGTTAATTGATCCGGAGTGTTCAGTCTCTCTGAAAGTGACATACCTGTCGTTCTGAGAGGGCAAGATTGGCCGCTAGTTCCGCTTTACGACGAATCGTGATGTAACGACTGTAATGAAATTCCTTTTCTAGTTCCAACCTTTGATGATCCGTGTAGACTACTCTGTATTTGTCCTTTGTTCTTGTCTTCCCTGTAACATCAAAATCAATTTTTACATTAATTATTCCATTCAACAAGTAAATTATGATATGAATAATTAAATTAAGGGTGTTGGAGCCAAGTTCTAATCTAAAAATTCAATTTCTTCATTTTACTCAACCAATATCTAAAAAATTGGATTTCTTCGTTTTACTTAACAAATATCAAATTTATAATTTTTTTCCTTTATAGAATTAATTAATTTATAACTAGAATTATGTGTACAGAGAGCAAATATCTAATTCAAATATTTTTTAAGTAAAATGAAAATATTCAATTTTGTAGATTTTTAATTCTACATTTTATGCAAAAATATTTATCTACAATTTTCTGTAAGTAAAATCGAGAATAGACTTTTGAGCTCAAAACACTTGGGTTCAACGACCTTAATAGAAAAATAATAATTACAATAATTTCGGTCAATAATCATGCGACATCGTAACAATTTATATACCATAATATAATCCAGCAAGTAAATTATGAATAATTAAATTAAGGGTGTTGGATCCAAGTTCTAATTTAAAAATTCAATTTCTTCATTTTACAATTCAAATATTTTTTAAGGAAAATGAAAATATTGAATTTTGAATTCTTCATTTTATGCAAAAAGTATAGAAATTAAATATTTTTTCGTTGTGTATGCAGTCTTACATTTGAAAAAAATATTTTTTCTGCAATTTTCGTTAACTAAAATGGAGAATAGAATTTTTAGCTTAACACTTTGGTCCAACGACCTTAATAGAAAAAAAAGACTATATAATAATTTCAGGCAATAATCATGCGACAACAAACAAATTTTTACACCATAATAAAACACCAAACGGAATATTAATATATTTTTTTCCAAAAAAAAAAATTCAATTTCTTTTTCGAATGTACTCTATCACGGCGATAAGGTAATATCATAAATACGCAAAAAACATCACACGCGACTTCGTCTCACATTTTATCTCGGCAAGCACGCTAATTAAACTCTGCGATAAGCATTCACGGCGGATCAAGTAAACTTCTCAGGTGTTGAACGAAAATTCTCCAGAATAGAAAAGAAAAAATTACCAACGAAGAATTCAAATAAATTGGTAATTAAATAATTTATTTCATTAGAATTTGTCCATTAAAAGATAATGAATACCGACAGAAGAATTGATGGTGTCAACAGAATAAAAATCAGGTGTTAAAAACGACCTTGTCGATGTCGGAAGACGTTAAAACCGATTCTTAATTTCTTAATCGAGTTTACGATGTCCCATTACACATCGGCAACTATGAGAACCAAACGAACCGGGTCAAATGGAACCAGGGAGGGGGAAAGAAGATACCGCAATTGAGAAAAAAGGTAGAAAATGGTGGGGAAAGGTCGAAACGAGAAGAGGGGGAAAGAGTACGATTAGATAAGAATGAGCGGTCGAGATCAAAGCGGAAGACGCTAATCCACCACTCTTTGATAATACAAGTCTTCAGAAAAATTTCTACGAGCCGAACCGACCGTCACAATAAAATGTACATTAAACTTGGAATAGAAATTTCAAAAATATCTCTTGGTTTATACTCTCTATCATCTCATATCTATTTTTGAATAATGAGAATCGTATAAATCTGAAAGGGAAATTTTGAATTTCGCGCCTGAGTTTGCGCATCGATTATCGATATATTGAAGAAACGATATTTGAAAAAAAATGAATGACGGTTAACAGCTGATTACGTTACAATCACAAATTTACAATCGTTACATAATACGTTATTGATTAATTTGTAATGTTGATATCAGTTGATTTTTTATTAATTTGGGAAGCGAGAAACACACACGAACTAGATTTTTATTTGTCTGTTCGTTTTATCAAGAAAGAAAGCTAAAAATATGAAAGAACAATTGACGAAGAAGAATAAGCTTTTGGTTAATTTACGATGACTTTTGGTAAGTTATTATTTGTTCATTCAACAAAGGACAATTTCGTAATCGTTTCGTAGACTAGATTTAGAATCTCGGCAGTCTGGCATTTTAATTAATGATTATTTTCAGAAAGAATTAATTTGAATAAAACTTTCAATCTTACAATATTTTGAACACGTAAAATACGTTATCACGGAGAAAACTTGTTATCAAACCGTAATATCTAAATATTTATTTATAGGCGACTATCTAGATATTTAAAACTTAATATCCAGTTATTAAAATTGTTTTAATAAAATATAAATATAATCCAAATATTCTAACATCCAATATAATAAAATCTAAAATCCAATATTCTAACATACAATATATGTATATAAAGTTTTCATATCAAGATATTATATTTACAAATTCGTCCCGTAGTTAAGTAGCTAAATATTGCGGTTTAATTTCGGATTTAATAACCAGTTTTTTCCATGTACTCAGAGAATATTCTCTGAGAATAGAATTAGAATTAGAATTAGAATTTATTGGCCTGTATTAACAATTTTCTTTTATTTTCAGAAGTCCCGATTTTTTCATTTATTTTGTACCAAAGTTTAGCAAAATTGAGGGGCTCAGAATAAAAACGGATTAAAAAACAGGTGGGAGCAAAATTCTATATCATATATAGAACAACGAGAAAAATATTTTCTTTGTTTAAGAGGAAAATTCCTTTTATGGAATCTTTTTATCAAATATAAGACTGCCTACAGAGCAAAAAAAATATTTAGATTCGATATTCCTTGCATAAAACAAAGAATTCAAAATCTAACTTTAAAATTCAATTTTTTTGTTTTACTTTTAAAATATTTGAATTAGGTATGTTTTCGCTCTGTGCGCATAATTCTAGTTAAAAGTTGAATAATTTTACATGAGGAAAAAATTCCAATTTTAATATTTCTTTAGTAAAATGAAGAAATCGAATTTTTAAATTAGAACTTTGCCCCCATACCCTTAAGAGAAAAACTTTATATACCATATTGTAGAGGAAAAATTGCCTCAGAATAAAAGGAATCCTCACCTTAAACGAAGAAAATATTTGTTTCGATGAGTTATATTAAAATATACGATATAATCTTTGTTTTTAAAATTTCTTTTCTAACCCGTAGCCTTCTTACCTCATTTTTGCCCACATAATTTTTTTAAGTCTGCTTTTATTCTCAATCCCTCAATTATTATTATTATTAACTTATGGATTATGAGAAACATTTAAAGTTTTTCTTGTATACTTTTAGGTGGCAGCCGTGAAATGCAGACCCTAAAAATTAACATCCGATCCAATTTCCATAGAGAGTAAATACCCGGTCAGTTTTAATTGAGTTATGCAGTCCTGAGAAAACCTCATAACTTACAATCATCCCCCCGGTGGCTCGATGAGAAAAATGGGATGAAATTTGATATCCTGAGCCATAAAGCGTGTTATGGAAAGTATACAAATGTGAGGTGGCACAATAGGGGTAATTGCCATGTCACTGACGAATAGTACCTCGCGGAAGCCCAGGAGCGTAGCAAGTGCAAAATCGGAGGTTGAGGGTGTCTGAAAATGGAACACGCGCTTCTGCCATCGGCCGACGGAGGCGTGAAATGAAAGAGCAAGCGGTGTAATAGGGTGGCAACGAGTCCCTCGAGTCCCGTTTTCTTCATCCCTTACTCATTCTTACCGAGCACAATCCTCAATTTTATTCCCGCATCCTTCCCATTTGTCATTCATATGTACATCCATGAATTTATATTTACATTGACAAAAATTAAGTTGGGTAATCTGATTTTTGTAATTATTTCTTTTTTATCAAGGATTTCTAATTCATGAAATTAAATTCATTTCTAATTTCTAATAATTCATTTCTAATAATCCGTTTCGATTTTCAGGCCTTATCGAGCGACGGCTGCATTGACGTATCGCGATTAAAGACAAAGTTTACCTGAAGCGATCACATTTTTCAGCGGACGTGTGCTCAACACTTTGGTTGGTTCAATAAAAATTCGGTTTGCACAGCCAACAAATTTTGTTGCATCTATAGCAATAACAAGTTTTGTTGTCCAAACCAAGAATTTTTCTCAGTGTGGTACATATTTTAATTATTTAAATTTTTTTCTTTTTCGCGTTTGATCTAGGCAGCATATTTTTGATATCATTGGTGTAGGATCTAGCATTACAAGCGATCCATTGAGCGATATACGTGTAGTACATGGCAGCCGGCTGATACAATGATGGGTGTGAGCTTCGATATCAGACATGAAAAAGACCGCACGCTCGGACGATAATCCCTAAATCGACATGTATGTACACATGTATCGGTGCTCGATTGTCAACAATCTCAAAGCATCGGAGAAAGACTTATCACTTTTCTACAAATAAGAGTAAATATTGATTTATCAAAACTTCATATAACTATCTTCAATTATAATTATATTTGCTTGTTTTCATTTATTAGTTACTGAAAGTGCTTTCTGTTAAATCTAGGCACGCTTCTGTAAGCAGCTAGAGGTTACTTGAAAGGAGCAGCCTGTACTGGAATTTTCCGAGGCGAAAATACGAAATACCACTCCACGAAAATCACGGACAATAACCGTGCAATTGAGGGCTACTTCGAACTTTATGGCGGCTCGCCGAGAGCGGTCAACAAACTTTATTTGAGAGCTTAAGATGCTGACGGCCGACTTCGAACGCCGTTTGTTCAAGACAATGATTGCCGGAAGCGACCTACAGGAACTACGAAGGGAAAAGTACCCAAGGGATCGGTACACACTACAGCAAGAACTACAGGTAAAAAAAAGTTTTCCGATATCTCAGCTCACCTGTAACATGTTTGAAAGTTTGTTAAAATAACTGTGCTGAACCATGGCATCAGATTATTATGCTTCCACAATCTTAAAATTTTTAGCTTTCAGAATTCTGATCTCTAAACAGTTTCAGTGTACCGGAGATAAAAGAGAGTGTTTTTGGAAGATTTGAAGTTGAAACATGTTACTTTTGGATCTACACTAAAACCTAATATGATACGCCTGATATTCAAAAACAACAAGGACTGAAAGTGTTTACAGTTTAAATCAGTTTTAAGTCTTGTTATAAGACTAAGAAATCTTAAAACAAGACTAAATACTGACTCAAATTTAAATTCAGTCTAAAAACTGACTTAAGGTGTAAACACAGTCCTTGTTTTTTCTGTGAATGTATGCACCTTTGTGTTTAATTCCAAAAGAATTTTTATATGAATCAAAAGTGTTGAGAATCAGAAATTTTTTTTGAGTATATCAATACTACAATTTCTTATTTGCGAGCTTATTTGAGATAAAGAAACAGTTTTCTGGTTGTATTCTCAATAATCAGGAATGAGAATCTAGATTCTACAACGAGATGTACAAACTTGAGAAGTTTAGACTTGAGAAAGGTTTTGGTATAGGATTGAAAGGATTACAGTATTAGCTTTCCCATAACTTAAGACCTGTAAGTGTTGAAACTCTTGACTATATTGTGACAAAAATTTCTGCAGGGGGCTTTTCGTGAAGTGACATCTTTCCTGGATATTGTCACGTTCAATTTCGTAGATGGTTAGTTTAATCCTTTTAAACCCTATATTAGTGACAAAACAGAGGGATTAAGCTGGGATTTCCATAATTCTTTTGCAAGTACATTTAACATAACCCAATTGAAAATTTCGAGTATTTGCACTACCGAGCTTAATATTGCTTCTGAATTTCCTTCTTATATTTAATGTTTACCCATAGTATCCATAGTTTCTTTTCAATACTTAGGAAACAAAGGATAAACACGGAAGTTTTCCGACTTTTTTCCTTTATTAATACGACTTCCCAATCCGAGCCTAGGGAACACTTTAAATAGGTATTTAAAAACAGATTTCTATAATCTGATAGCAATGTAAAGATTTTTATGACCTACAATCTATCATTTTTTTTTACTTATTCGAGAATAGTGTCGAATTAATCTATCTGAATTAAATTTCAATTTCAGATATATGGAGTGTACTTCAGTTGGTAAAGAAAGGTAGACATAATAATTATGTACCAAATCGTAATTCTTGATAAGATTGATTTACCTTTTAATTAATACATCAAGATAATTATGTAAATAGTTGAGAGGGGGAGGAGGGTGGTGGTAACGTTTTTAACGATAAAAAACCATTTTTTTTTGTTTCATAAAATGATTGTATAACATGTATCTGGGGAAAGCGATTATTTAACGAAAGAACTTTGATTTTTTGATTTCAGATTATCGCACCGAGGTATGAGGAGCACCGCAATTCTATTTTTTTCTGAGAAGCTTTCGAATAACTGCTGCCATTGCCGCATGTTTCGTTTCTAGAAATTCGCGCGCTATATGAATTAACCAATAAGATTAGCTAAAACGTATCATGAAATTAGCTAAAACGTAACGCATAATGAGGACGTAACATGAAGTTGGCTGAAATGCATGTCTTTTAGAAAAGGAATTCACAAAAATGTGCCTTTTTTGCACGAATTAACTTTACGCCCCCGTCCCCTAGGGTTGGGAATCGATTCTTCGATTCCGACGAGATCTACGATTCCTGGAATCGATTTCGAAAAATCGATTCTCAGGCACCAAGAATCGACTATTCGAAGGAATCGGAATCGATTTGGGTATTCCTAACTATAAAAACCTGCTTAGATTGCGACGCTACCTAAAAATAGATCTTTTTTCAATCTAAGCAGGGTTTTATAGTACTGCGTTTGCAGGAAACTAAAATGGCTTCAAACAACCGCAAGAGAAATCGCGTGTTTCCTTAGCATGCTGCTTGCGGAACTCTAAAGAAAATCACACAATCAAAACCTACAGAAACACACACAAGTCGACAAAACACAGTTCTGAGACGGAGACTAACATGAAATTGTAATGCGTATTCTGAATCATGCGAGCCGTGGCTTTATAAAAGCATCAGGCAGCGGTTGCCTGCAATATAACCATAAAATGCAGATAATAGTCGTTGGAAGGAATCGGAGGGTCGCGCGGAACGCTAAGAGGGACGAAGAAGGGTGAGAACCGAAGTTATAGTATACGAGTCAAGATCGAGTCCGCCATCTTAGATCGCAGCACGCAACCAAAGATGATACCGAAGACGGGGCATCGGACGAATGGAATAAAATGGCGTGGAATTTAATGGGATGCCCGTAAAGAAGCAGGGTGGGAATATCTAACATGCCATGCTGAGGTTGTACGTGCATGGACGGTCGTTAAATGGAATCTCTTTCGTGGAATTGCAGATGCTCGATTAACATCCTGTGATGTTCTCCGTTCGGCATATAATGATCGCCATCATGAAAAATCGTAATGGTTATACATCCCATAACATTCGGTTCAGGAGATTATCATTTTAATTTGTGTGGCAAAATAAAAATGAAGAATCAACCGAACTATCAAGAGATCCAAGAACTGACAATTATTGTTTGAAAAAAGAAATATTGTACACCATAGTCAATCATGCAAAACATTCAAATATTATGCTAAGCTATTAAACTACAATTTTTAGATATGACACGAATTTTTAAAAAATGGAGAAACATGCATGGACTGTTTTTGCGTACCGAGACCGTTAATGCCATCACAAAGATCGTGAATCGTCGAATCAGAAGCGGGAACTGAAGTAATTTCGCAAGCTGTGAAAACAAAAAGAAATACATCTTGCTCAAATATTTTTGTTTTATAAATCTCGTCAGAAAGTTAACATAGACGAAAATTGTGAAACCGATAGTTTCAGACATTTCTATAGTAATTAGAAATTTCGTAATAACTAACAACTTTTCCTTGCATTGGTATAATACTTGGGCAAACAATATATCAAATGGTTTTGCTTCAATTTCTAGAACTTAGAAATAGATAAATAATACCTAATAAATAAAACAAATCCGAAGGGGCGAATTTTGTTTTTAAGTTTTGAAAATATTATAAAACATTAAGTAAAATCTAATTTGTTTCTCGTTAAAAAAAAAGTATCAGAATCAGATGGTGTCCGCGTCGAGATTACATTACAAATATTTGAGAGCAATTAAGTGTTTGCTCGTCTGTTATTTTGTTTACATACTGTGCCGTATATCTGGACCGTTAAGACGAGTTTATAGCACCACGATATGTGCCAGTTCCTCTTTTCGTTAGCGATGTCTTTAACCTCTTTCATCTATATGTAACTTTAATATTGTTCTTTCTTACGACAACAATTATGCAAAAGATTACAAGTCTCAAGGAAAATTTGCCAAAAAATGATTAAAACTCATATTTTATGCACGTGTATTTACCAATTAAGTAAACATTATATCTGTATATAAATATATCTCGCGAGAAAAAATCTAGAAGCGTGTCTTTTATTTGCGAACATTGTTTGTCACCATAATCTTCAACAAAATTTCACGCAATCACCATTTCTTACGCAATTATTTCGTAACATTCTGCAAGCTTAAAAAATTATTCCAAATTTATGATCTTTATAGAAGATAATTTTTTTGGGTTTGTGAAAGAAAGAATCAACAAGAGGATCAGTTTTCATATTGTCTCGTAGTATATTAATTCATGAACTATTATTTTTTGGCTCAAATTTCATTACCGTAAATTATATATAATTAACTACTATTTCTTCATAACTCATATATACATATATAAAAAAGGCAGTTAATAGAAGAAACAATATTCATCTAAACCAACACGTTCAATGTTTAACGAATTATTATTAATGTTAAGATTTATAAACTCATCAAAATAAATATAGGGGGTTCCATTTACATTTATACAAACTCAAACGTGGCGTTATTTTTCAGAACTGTTTCTTACGGATACAAATGCTATCTCGGAAAAATAAAAATTAACAATTCTGATAAATAAAAATTAAAACCGATTGTTACTCGTGAAATGATTTTCGGTAAAATAAATATTAGAGAAAATAAAATTGAAAAATATTCCTACGGTAATAGGATTAGCAAGTCCGGCGGAACTAATTCTTCCCCGGAAGAAGCAGGGACTTACGAAAGAAGGGAGGGCCCCGTCTGTGTTAGAAAATTTGTTTCTATTTACAAAATCTGAGCAAATTTCTGAATATGAATATGAGACTGATGGAAAAAGTTGGAAAATATAGAAATATTTCTAAATTTAAATTTTCTAAATTTCCAGGTGTAGAATGGCACACCTGGAATTGTATCCTACTCCTTCACTCCTCAGTCTCCGCCGGCCCTGAGGATTAGCGTCCTTAAATTAAGTGTCGGCTCAAGTGTTGAAAATCTTGAGCTCGTGCCAAGGCCAAGGATTTCGGAGGGATTCTTTTCATGGGGTCTGGAGGAGGAGTGACATCTGTCTCAAATGTCACAGTCAATTATTTGTGGAAACCAAACTGGTCTCAGTGTAATGCTTTCAAGAACCCTAATTGTATATTGACAAAACAGAGATCAATTAGTGGGAAAGTCCCGTGGCTCTATTGACATTTTGCGTGCAGTGTCACCTCGTAAACGCGGAAAAGTAACTCGACAAAATTTAGACTTTAGTCAGGATACTTGAACTGAATACCTTAAGGGCATGTGATACTTTACCATAAAGAGCAAATTAGTTAAATTGTTAAATAATAATAATAATAAGAAGAAGAAGAAGAAGAAATATTTTTAGCTAATAACGGTCAATAAACCTGCGTCTACATGAGAAGATTGTTTATTGACTATTATTAGCTAAAAATATTGATTATAATGAATGTATAATAATATAATATAATAATAAAAAAGTAAACAATTTCACAAAAAAAAGTAAATTTCGAACAAGATAAATACCCGATGATCATGATGAAAATTATTGTGCTCATTGAAACCTCATTATACCTTTTGGAGCAACGGACGCATCTACGAATTGAAATGTTTATGGTGGCGTCACATGAATCCGGAATGCGTTGCATTTTTGCGTAAAACCGTGGGAGTGAGAGAGATGCACTAATACTGCTATTCCTCTCACTCTCATGGTTTTGCGGAAAAACGCAACTCATTCCGGATCTACGGAATTGGAAAATTAAGTGTTTTGTCCGTTGCTCCAATTGCCTTAAAACCATTGATATTGTTTTTGTAATGGAAATTACAATTCCCATTCGTTAATTTTAGCAAATATTTCATGATTAATTTCGTAAATACACTTATAGAAACATCATTTAATGATTACAAGAAATACAAGTAAAATTTACAAATTAAAAAATGAAAATCAACGAACCTGGATTGGGTTGAGTCTGGTAGGAAGGTTTCTTCATCCATTCGAAGGGACTTCGAATTTGTGAAGGTCGAGTCGGTGTAGTGGATCCATTATTATTACTGTTGTTATTGTTAGCAGGTGGTGAAGAGGGTGTTCCAGGGCTGCTAATTTCGCTGCCGCTGATTGTGATTGGTGGACTTGGTTCGCTCGCGACTCCGACGGCGGAGGAATTATTATTTCCTTCGTCGCCACTCCAATCAGCAACACCACTCACTTGCTGTTGATGCTGGTGTTGTTGCTGATAAGCATGATGATGTTGATACGGGAAATGGGAATAATGGTGTGCGTGTGCATGTGGCCAGGTAAGGACATCAGAAGGATTAAGGTACTGCTGAGGACCGCCTGCTGGGCTCTGATGATGAGCAGCATGTGCATGAGGATGTCCATGAGGATATCCATACCAATATTGCTGAAGACCTTCCTCAGGATGTTGCTGCCCATGTTGGGCCTGATGCTGTTGTGCTTGCTGAGCTAACGTCGGCTGTCCAGATTGTTGTTGTTGCTGTTGTTGTTGCTGCTGCTGCTGCTGCTGTTGCTGTTGGCGATACATTGCCAAAGTATTATAGCTCATTATGATGTCCATGTCTTTGTCAATCATCTTGAAGAATGGTATAAAATTTCCTGAAACGCCCTAGCAGAGGACGTCCAGAAAAACAACACAATCACGAAGAAAATATTCTTCAGGCAAACAAGGTTTTTGCTAAAACGGCACTACACTTAACACGACACTCGGTGATTTATCGCGCACAATTAGAATCGAATATTATGAAAATACTCGATTTTTTGAAAACTTTGGAGAGATTTCAAAGAAAGACTAAATTTGAGAAATCTAGACTGGAATTAGCAAGCGAATTAGTGAAGGTACTAGGACGCTAACTCAGCAATGCTGGCTCAGCAGTTCTCTCGAGTACTGCTGGGAAAGCTGTGAGACTAAAGTTCGGTAGTTGAAATGAAGCACGTTGAGTTGGAAGAGACGATGCCCCGCCTCTCTTGCCTCGTTCCCCTACCTAGGGTGCGTCACTGGCTCGGCACGCCAATCAGAAAGTAGCGCGCTGCAATGGCGTCTCGCAGCCACAACAACGTAACTAAAACTTTTCCCCTACGCGAATTTCTAATTGGTTGGTGGTACTTCTCAGCCACTTTGCGATACTTTGCGCACTGTTTTTAGGATGAACTTTTGTTGCAAGACAAGAAGGATGCGTGAGGTGGAAAAAAAGAGGGTTTCATGACTCCAAAGAAAATTTTACAGATAACGTAGGGTAACATTTCCGGGAAAAGATGCGGGAAAGAGGAAAGTTGGAAAGAGTGATACAATGATATATGATATAATGAGCAATGATGAATAGGATTGAATTATTATTGACAATTATGCGGATTTCGGATCAAGGAGAGCTGGATTTAATAGTTACGACTTATTATTACTGTTTCCTCAATGAGATTTACACCATTAAATAATAAATATAAAAATCATGGGTCTGTGCAAATTATGTACTTGTAGTCAGTGCTATTTTCATTCAGCACCCTTTATACCTTTATAAGTTACAAAAGGTGAAAAGGTTTACACAACCTTGAATATTCACGGATGTCAATATTTACGAAAACAAGTGTAGACCCATGATTACGTCATAAATTCACTGTGAATTGTCTCACGACTTTAAAATAAAGATGAAGGTATACTGTAATAATGTCCGAATTATAAATTTATGATTACATGAAATTACTTGTTCCACAAAGACAAAAAATTATTCCACGGTGTCTATCGTCCTGGAAAAGTCCTTCATAATTTAAATTTATCTTATAAACAATTATATAAGTTGCGAATTATATGTATTAACTTTTTAATATAAAGTTAAATGTAATAATCAAAAAAGTACCGGGAAAAATGTATTTTTTTGTCTTAGAAAACCTGGAAAAGTGATAAATTCGACTAATTCTTAGTCATTTTTGACTAGAACTTTGAAAACTTTGAAAATTTGAAAACTACACAGAAAAAAAAGTCTTAAATCAAGCCCAAAAGTCTATAGTTTTTGTTACAAATTATGACTTAAATTGTTTAAAAAACTAAATTTTTTGGCATCATTTAAGACTTTTATTCGGTGACTATACACGGAGAAAAATGGAAGTTAGCGGTTTAGTAAACTTTACACAAATTCAGTAAACAAAACTTTTATTATAAGACAGAGTCCAAAAATACACAAATCATTCGTAAACAGTTTAAGAATGATTACTGACAATGATTACTTCCATTTTCCTCCGTGTAAATGAAATAATGTAACCCATAATTACATATTATTGCTTCAATGTGATACCTAAAATAAGCAATAATAATAATAATAATAGATATAACCAAGATAATTTCTTATTTTTATTTTTGGCTGTAACGAAGCTGAAGCTCGCCTGGCTTGCCATGTTGAAAATATTAGTATACTTGGCATAAACTCTAGGGTAATCTGGTAGTAATCCATTTAAATCGATGCCTTTACCCAAAGACGTTGTAAATCAAATTTTCCTCTCCGTCCCAAACCAGAAAGGACTTTTCCAGTATTCATAAGACGCCTGTGCATCGGTACATCCAAGCCGCTTCTGAGAAGTAATTATAGGCCCATTTACCAATTTTCTGTAAATTGTTTACTTTCGCTCCATTTGTGAAATGTGAATGCGTATTTTGGATGGCAGAAAATTCGGTTGTCGTCCTACAATCTTGTAAGTAAGCAAGCAATGGTACAGAGAAAATTTGCCTGTAGTGGTAATTTCAGGTAGACGAGCTTAACGTTCTAGAGACCTAATAGAACAGTGTGACCTTAAGTTATGGTCGGTGAGTACTGGGTCTCCCGAACCCAAATCTAGGTAATGACAATGGCCCTTGTGTGCATTTCCCTCGTAAAACTCTTGACAACATGAAAGAAAGGAAGAAACATTTTACCCTGGAGTGCCCCACCCACTTATGAATATTTGTTGTACGCAGAGATTATAATTTGCTACTTTCCTTTTCATTTTTCGCATGCAATTATTCATTTAACATGGAAGAATTTTTGAAACTTGTTTTCGCAATCTGTATACTAATGGAATTTTACAGTCGATTCGTTTGCTAATTTGATACATTAGTATAAGCATTTTTACTATCAATTTATAGTTAAAAATTACAAAATTATTTAGTAAGAGCTGAAAAGTATCAATATACATTTAGAAGTTGAGATGCTTGATTTTGAACTGATATATATTAGCAGACGCGCGTCACGCGCGTGCCTGCTGTTCTGATCTCTTGTTGATTCACGTAATATATTATTTTATTACACTGCCGTAAGAAAATTGTATATCATATAATCTGTATAGAGATTATATCATATTCTTTGTAAATCGAGTTGTCTCAGAGCAAGAATTTGAATAAAGGGTTTACACTGTAGTTTTTAGGCTTGATTCTAAATTTACTCCCTTTTCATTCTTGTTTTATAAGACAAAGAAAGAGGCTTAAGAAGTCTAAAAAGCGACTAAAAATGCCTAAAAACTGACTTAAACTATGTAAACAGTTTTAGATATTCTTTTTTTTGTGTACAGAAATTTAAGGCAATTAGACAGAGCCTAATTTAAAACTAAACCCGAATGGAAACATCATTTTATTCCTTTATGATACCATTTTAATATTACATTTTTTCTGAATATAACTGCATTCATTCTTAAATTGAGATTAATTTTGAGGAACTTTTATCCGGAATCAATCATTTTATAAATAATTATTGTTTCCTCATAGAGGAAGCTTCGTAGTGGTGACAAAATCTAGTTTCCTAAAAAAGGTTTTTTTAACATATTTCCAGGGCAATATATCTATTATGATGATCTGAAAAAATTTCCGGATGCATGTTTGTATGTATGTACGAATGTGTATGTGTGTATCTGTGTCACGATCCAGCAATTTCTTGAAAATGCGTAGAGATAAATTAATGAAATTTTGCATAGCTATTCCACTATATACCTAGTTGAATTTCTTACAATGGTTCAACAAAATATTTAATTTTAAAAATTTTATGTACTTTTATAATTTTCGTTAAATTCATTTTTTCACTATAACTTCTCAAATATTGAAAATTTAAAGCTGGTGTACGGGAAATGAAGATTCCTTTCATCGAGACGTATCGATTGACCTATATGATTAATGCATTTCATTAAAAAATAAGGAAGTTATGTTTATTTATAATTTTGAAAGTTAATTTTTCGCTCTATGTTTTCAAATAATCAAAATCTTGAGTTGACGTAAGGAAAATGAATATTCTTTATGTCGAGACGAATCGATTGACCTGTATGATGAATGCATTTAATTGTGAAATAAGAAAGTTATGGTTAATTGTAATTTTCGAAAATGAATTTTTTGAATATAATTTCTCAAGTAATCAAAATTTATTGCTGATGTAAAGAATACTTAATGCTTCCTCTATGAGGAAGCAAATCATATTTGCTTACAGAAAGCAAAGTGCTCATTGAATGAGTACAAAAGTTGATACAACTTGACAGCTAGTTATTCATTTATTTATTTTAATTTTTTGTAATTTCATGATAGAAATTTAAATTCATTTTGAACAAATTTTATTTTTACTTTATTGGCAATTTTTGAAAAAGAATTTTCATAACTATGATCATGAAAAAATGCATCACAAACGCGTAGGAAAATATTTGGTTTATTCAATTTTATCCATTCGAAAAAAATGTTTTCCTAAACGATTTTAAGGGATTTTAAGTGGTTTTGAGAGATTTCAAGTGATTTAAAAAAGTTTTTAAGGAATTCCGAAAAAAATCATAATACTTTCAGGACTTTCAATTAATGGAAAATATTGTTAAATATTCTAAGAGATTTTAAGGCCATGTAAGACTTACTCGATCCTCACCTTACCAACATTTTTTTCTCTGCAACGCTACTTCTACATTTATTGAGATATCAAATTGAAAATTTCTAAAATTAAAGAAAATATGCTAAGGTATGTTTATCTGGTCTTAAATTTTTGTAAAAATTAAAAAAAATTGTTGAAAGAATTTTTTTTATAAATGTCAATATTTAGGACCAGATAAACTTACCTTAATGTTTTAACTTCAATTTTAGAAATTTTCAATTTGATATGTCAATAAATGTAGATTTATTGACTCTTATTTACTAATAATATTTATTATTATGAATGTATATACATTCTCTTATGGTAAAGTATCACATGCCCTTAAATTATGTTCAAAAATTTCAAAGGATTTCAAAAGAATATGAAAAAATTAAAGAATTTGAAAGAAATATTTCACATGCCAAAGGATTTCTAAAGATTAAAAGTAATTTTAAGGAATTTCAGATTATTCAAAAAAGTCTGAAAATTTAATTTGGTAATAAAAAGTGTTTTAATTCTTTAAAATTTGTTAAACACCTAGTTGTTTACTGAAATCGTAATGCGTTTGTCAATTTCTCCGCCGAATACTATACATTTTGAATGAGTTACTTGTCACTTTGAGAAATTTCAAAAAAAAGTTATAAGAAAGCCTTCCTTGCTGTTTGCAATTTGTGTACCTTTATTATGGACATGATATTGCAAAATATTTGTTCCTAAATATAAACAACGAGAGGGAGGGTTTTATAACTTTCTTTTGAAGTTTCTCAAAATGAAAAGTGACTCATCCGAAATGCAGTAGATTTAAATTCATTAAATTCAAATTTAAGTCTTTTACGTCTTTTTTTTTTGAAACGGCAGAACTTGTAACGCTCCGCCTTGTGGGAGGGTTGTTTTCCAGTCTCCCTCGGATTACGTGCATGCCATGTCGCACACAATTCATCCCCTCTCTTATTCCTTTCATAAAAGACTTGCCCACATATTTTGTCGACTGTATTTTTGTATCGAAATTTCAATAGAATAAAATCCCAGTAATTCGTAATCGCGACAAAGTGAAAATCTCGGTAATTCGTAGTAAATCGTCAGTCCCTTGAAGAAAAAGCCCCTAATTATAATAATTATAATTATAATTAGTAAATCCCTGTAAAGGCCTGATTACATCATAAGATTGTCCCATTCGCACATTTTCCACACATTTTACCCGGAAAATGTGCGAGAATGAGACAAACTTATGGGATAGTCACATGGTAGAGTGAGAAGAAGGACATTTTCCTAAAAGCGTGTAATCAGGCCATAATTCTTAATATCTCTGTTGGAGGTGAAAAGATAAAAATGGATAGAGATTTTAGAGATTTTCTCTTCCTCCTAATTCCCTCTAAATTCAATTTACTTTTGGAGTACTTCTGGGAAAAACCAGACGTCTTTCCGAATTGTACCGAAGGGAATCGAATCATGCCGAGTATTTTCGTAATTTTACGAATTATTTTAGTAATTTACTACAAAAATTCGCGTAAATTTATGAAAAAGTTTTTAATTTAGGAAAATTGGATCATAATTCCGAATTCAGTAACAGACATTTGGAAACTTCAGTTACTGTTGAGACTAAAATGTTTCGTAAATTTCTTGGTCTCACACCCCTATTTTGTTATTGTGACCAAAAAATGATCTCCACCAAATTTTAGCGAAATCGGTTAATATTAACATGTGCCTTAAAGAACTCAAAATTTCTAATGCAACTGAAAAAGTGGAGAAAAGTACCGTCCAACTTCAAATGTATAGGTATTTTTGAAAAATATTTCACCGGAATCCTTTGGCTTTGTGCAATTGTCATTTTTAGACGATGTTCAAAAAGCACATCTAAACGAAAAACTTGTTTTGCAAAATTTACAAAATGTCGGACCCCTAAATTGAACCAAAATAAACACCATGTATGCAAAATGAAACTCAAAAGGTGCATTTTCCTTGCGGATTGCGGGCAAAAAGACATAATAAATGTCATAGCAAAGCTTTTGAACGTAAAAAACGAAAAGGGTGTTTTGAGAAGAGAAAAAGTATATAAAGCTGTAAAGAAATAATGTAAAAGAGCATATCTTGAAGAAGTTCATAAAAGTGTAAAGAAACAAGTCAATATAAGTGCAAGGAAAAACGTAAAGTTTTTTATGCCTTTATATCAAGTGTCCAATCGCCATTTTGGTTTCCTGATTTCTTTCAGTGTCATTCTTGCGTTTCGCGTAACAAAACGACACAATGAGCATTGAGATTCTATTGCTGCAATTTACGTAATACTGCATAACTTTCCTCGTAGAAATGACAGATGACGCAATAGATAATGGTACAAAGCACAAAGGCGTGATGTACAATTGCACAATTCTATAGTGTTGTTATAATGTCCACAATGTCTGTCGTCCCTCTGCTTTTGTCAACTTGTCAAAATACGATTTTCTGGCTTCTGGATGTTGCGGAAGATGTGGAGGAGCCTTCGTCACTTTCCATTTTCCAACTCTTAAGATGGGTCCATTGACAATTTTAAGCGAGAAACGAGACTGTGGTGGAGTCCTAATCATCCCTCCTGAATCTCAAAGGACTAAAATATCACACAACATTCAAGGACTGATTAACTGCTGAGAAACTTCCGCGCGGATTCGTAGAGACCGTAGAATTTTCAATATATTTTAGAAGAATGTATCGTTTTCGAAATAGAATCTATGAATTTCTTTTTTACATTCCCATCAGAGAAGGTATTAGATTTTTTAATTGGAAAATTCATCAAGTTGACAACAACAAAATAAGAAAAAGTGAAAACTTTCATCAATTGTTGTACCTAAAAAGAATTCAAAAATAAAAATTTCCAGTTTTTATTATTCCGCTAGTTTCTTAGAAAATACAGTTGCAGATGTTGGGAAAAGATGTGAAAACTCGAAAGTAAACAAGAGAGCTTAGCTGCTTACTTTGTATTATATGGGCAACCAATAAAAGAAAATGCAATCTTCTGAGCTGGGACGTTCATAAAGATATATATATATAAAGTTATAAAGTGAATTTTTACAGTAAATGGCTTTCGACTCTTTTATAGTGTTGTATTTTCTGCTTTTTCGGGGTTTCCCATGAAAACACCAATTCGACTAGAAGAAAAAAAAATGGTTCAAAAGTGACTTGTTTCATTTCTATTTCGGGACATTTATACAATTTTACAAAAATTATTGCAATAATAGTAAGATAATAATAAGAAATAAGACGACGAGCAGCGAAAGGCACCAAGAAAATTGCTGTAATTTGATGAAAGGAAGCAGATAATTTAGAATGTCCACAAATTATAAGTAAAGCTTCTGACCTAGAAATTTTGGGTTTTACATCTCGTGACCTCGCTTTATACGTAAAATTTGTAAAGCACTTGAGATGCGCTATGAAGTCAAGAGATGGAGAAAAGCACCCTTGCTCCAGTCTCGAGATTTTGCCGATTTGGCACGATTTTTATATTATGGGCAATTCGCTGACAGTTCGCTGAAGGTAGAAACATTTTTAAAGAGGTATATATATACAATGTAGAGCAATCATTGGGTCATGGCTTCGAAAGCAGCACAATGGTTTCTAAACGGTGAGGACTCGACTTGAACAAGTCCCGCAAAACTTCAGGCTATAACTCCCCTGACACTGAATATTTATGTGCTTCTTCCTTTTAATTTCTTCAGGGGACGAATGTCTTGACAATATAGCTGGTCACAATTATATGATTTATTGTTCAGAGTTTATGATTTCAGATAATTCCTTCTAATTTTTATTTTGCAAATTTACAATGTTTAGACAGGTTTAGACTTGTTCTATTATTGTGAGATAACTGGCTGATATAACAAATAACAAATTGAGCAGCTGAACCTAGAGTTGTAAAGTTTCATGAAACTTTGATCAAATGGAAAATTAACTTATATACATAAATTAATAATAAAATAAAATTATAACAAGAATAAAATGATGTTTTGTTCATTTCGTATCTAGCACGACACAAAATGAGAATTTAAAAGAATTTCAGAGAATTTAAGAATTTATGATTTTTAGAAAAATTGCTATTGTTTACATTATTTACGTGGTTAAATTTGAGTCATTTATTAGCTAAGGCATATTTAGGAATGTAAAATATGCAAAACAACCTATGCTCTGCATACATTTGTGACAGTTTTTTTCATTTACAACTTGTGTGAGGCTCACTAAGAAGTAATAGAAGTACAAAAAACAGTTTATTACACTTTATCGGTTAATTAATCAATAATTTTCTCCCTTGTCATAAAAATCTCTAAAATCATAAGTTCTCATAAATTCTTAGAGAATTTAAGTCTCGATTATATTCTCATTCTCGTTACCGTTCTCGAATTAATATAACCGACTAAGAACACGGAGAAAATGTGTTCGTTAAACTTTACTGAACTGTTGAACAAACTGGGGATATAAGGACAAATTCGATAATGTTTCACATTTTTTTAATGAGTGACAAACTGAATGTTATAAAATACATGACAGTTCGGTAAACTTTAATACTGTACAGTAAAATTCTTATATGAATAGCGTAGCAAACTTTAAAAGATTTACGTGAATTATTCCCTTAAGATTAGTTAAAAAATGACTAACGTTAATGAATCATTCTTATTCAGGAATTGAAAAATTACTCGAAAGTTCAGTAAAGTTTTATATCATATGCAAAAGAAATTTTATATTCCTTATATGAAACTTTATAAAACTATAATGAAGCTTCTCCTTTCGCGCTCTTTAAAATCTACTGAACAGTTCGGTAAACCGAACGTCGGGCAGCATTCCCACCACTCCTGTAGTAATGCAGGGTCTAATGCATGTATTACGCACCCTGGCCATTTCAACAAATTTTAGTTATAATAAAATATTGAATTTAATACACATATATTGAATACTTACGTATATTTTCATCTATTGGATAATTTTATAAATTAAAAATCCATTATTTATAATAAACAAAAAAAGTACTTTTTTAGCGTTTTAAACAGCGCGCAAAAAGTATATACTTATTATTACGATTTTAGATATATTTCAAGTTCAGCTTTATACATTTTTTTAGAATATAATAATAAACAATAATAATCCACCATTTAAGTGTGTATTAATATTTACTTTCATTAATTAGGGTATTCATAATGCCATTATTATGCTAATTTACTTATATTGATAATAATAAATTTATAAATATGATTTTAGGACATCCAAAAATTTTACGTACAGCACTTTGTTATTATAATATTGTGGAACAT